>QLSR01001481.1:888816-916891 GCA_031780015.1 Citrullus colocynthis
TTTTTTTTTTTTTTTTTTTTTTTTTTTTTTTTTTTCCATATAGGACATTAGAGCGAACCTCACTTTGCTTGGAGCCTTTATATTGATTCTATTATTCTACACACATTTTCACAAGCCTCCTACCCGTGCTTTACTTGATAAGTTTAGAATTGAGAACGAAGTCTATTGACCTTCGAGAAGCTTATGCTTCCGTATAGACACGTGGAAAATTCCCACTCAACTTGGTCATTCTATCATGTATGACTTGTTGACCAATTTGAGGGACCTTTGTCATTTAGGGCCTTAGAATTAGCCTCACCATTAAAACTTTCATGTAATATACTAGTCTATTACAACATGTATTTTTATTTTAAAATAATTTAATTTTTAGTGGTTTTGGTAAAAAAAAAAAAATTTTGAAGCATTATATATTTATGTTTGGTCAAACATCACAATCGCACGAAAATTAAATAAAGAGTGAACATTACCTTCTTTATTGGCCAATTTTGATTTGTTTACTTCTCCTATACCTGGTTGCTTCTCGCTCACCAAAGCTACGGATTCGAGGCAACATAACAATATTCGTTTAGAAACCCCCCAAAAAATGTTTTCGAGGGGGAAATGAGAGATATTTTTGCAAGTGAATGAACCCATCCCCTATCAAGTGAAGTGCTTACGCCCCTTTAGAGATAGGGATGAGCTCAATTTAAATTTTAGTAATTTTGTGGATGTATTATAAAGTGTTTTTTCACATTAAAAAAAAAAGTATTTTTAAAGAAAATTGAGCAACATATTTTCTTTTTATTTTAAAAAACACATTTATACAAATATATTTGTTTGAAAAAAAATATGTATTTAGAAATTTACATTCATATCATCTAATAATAAATTTTAAGTCGGTAATAAAAAATGGTAAAAGAAACTCCTTTTTTGTAGTTGGAGGAGAAAACTTTACAAAACTTTTTGAAACTTAATATTATTATATTTTGTCTATTAAAAAAATTAAATATCATAAAAAATGAAGAGATTAACAATGTCAATTATGTTTTGTTTTTCAAATTTAATAAAATTTGTAATGAAGAAAACAAATGTGACTAATTAATCAAGAAAGAGAGGCTATAAATCACCACATGTTTAATTTAAATAATTAAATTCTAGTGTTTCATAAACTTTTTATGGTGATGTTTATTAATTTTTTTAAAATTAGTTTTTCGTCTCATGTAACCACAATTTTCCCCTTGAATTTAGTTAATATATGAAATTTATCAAAGAAAATGAACTTAACTATTTCTTATCAGAGGTTACACTTTTAATAATTGAAGTACTATTAAAATATTTTTTTTTACACTTTTGATAAACTTACTTTTCATGTTAATGTTAATGGCGTTTTTATAAATATATAAATTAAAGATTGGATATATTCGTCCAAGAAAAAAAAAGAGAAAAATAAATTTTTTTTAGGGCTTGTGGCTTTTTAATATTATATGTTATGTTAATATATGCATATTTTTCTATTGTTATTATTTCATTATTTAATTACATGTTCTAACATTGATAGTCATTTCATTATCATGCATAATCATTGTTTATGATCACTCATTTTCATGTTATGTCACTATTAGCTAGGATTCTTTTTTAATTAAAAAAAATCTCATTAGTTATTGCAACCCTTTCTTCTTAAAATATTAAAAAATATTTTTCACATTATGCTTTTAAGTTGGTGCACTATTAATGAAATTTCACATTTATAGACTTCATACTAGTGAATAAATAACTTTGACTAATTAAACCCTTCTCTTTCTTTAAAATGATTAAAAGAGTCAAAGCTTTTGCAAAATAGCTGAAATTATCTCCACCCCACATCATATTGGACTAGAAGGGAAGTTGAGACCATGGAAGAGACCACCAGCCAAGTGCAGGTAATTAAAAAGAACGTCAAGGAGTTTAAAAGATAAGTGACAAAGATTTTAGATTTACTCACTTTAAGGAATGAGAAGTCAATAGCAATAAGTATGATGAGGGTGCTACAGATGTGTTAACCTAGTTGAGATATCCTTGTGCACATCCTGATCCCCTAGCTCTAGTACTTTATTCAAGAAAAAGAAAAGCCCATAACAAGGGCATCCGGAGGAGCAAAGTTGGTACATAACCAAACTTTAGAGGACACCTCTCCTTAACTACGTGGTTTTACTCCTAAAAAGCACCCAAATCCATCATTAGTAGGATTGAGCACTTACCTTACACAAGATTGTAGTCAAGCTCCACAACAAGTGAGCCATTTGAATGACTCAGTGTCCACCCTAAAAATGCAAGCTGCAAGAAGACTTCTAAAGATATAGGCAATGGTGAAAGATTAAAGTTTCTAGAATAAAGATTGTGTGCAATAGAAGACACCATTATTTATGAAGGCGTTAAGGTGACACAACTGTCTAGTCTCAGACATCATTACTCCACCAAGGTTCAAGATGTCGAAATTTGCAAGTATAATGGGGTAGTTGCCCCAAAAGCCATTTTATCATGTACTGTTGAAAAATGTTAATTCGCTCACATGAAGACAAAACATTGATTTATCAGTTTCAAGATTGCCTAATTGACATTATTTTATGGCAATAAATTTATTCTCTATCGAGTATGGGGTATGATGAAGGCGCTACGAAGATGTCAACTTAGTTGAGATGTTCTGGTGTGCCTACTGATCCCAACTCTCCATTTAGTTGCATGGAAAAGGAAGCAATAGAGATATTCAAAGAATATGCTCAAAGATGTAAAAATGGTTGCTTAGGGGCAACCTCAATTGATTGATATGATAAGGAAACGTCATCAATGGTTATCGGCACTCTAAGTGAAAATGTTTGAAAGTGCCTCAATAAACTTCTCCAACATTATAACAATAGGAGAAAGAATTAAGAGTGTGGTTCAAAGTGGAACGTTATAAGATGTTGTAGGAGTCAGCACCACCAAAAGCATGATTTTCCACAAGAAAAGAAGATTAGTGCATGAGATTAACTCAGGGCAAAGCACTACCATCATCTATACAACTGAATTATGTTCAAAATCCTCAGTGAAGAGAAAGAAGTTAACTAGATGCACCACATTAATGATCGATAAAGAAAAGGTAGTAAAGCACCTTGGTCACTCATCTCTAGAAGTGCGTTTTTGTCTGATGAGTTGGTTTATCCATTTGCTTTCCAAAATTTGAGTTTCACTATTGAGAAGTCGAAGAACTATCGAAGATCACTACCGAAAGTCTGAGAGTAATGATCATTAGCTATCCTTAAGGTCATGGTGAAACCTTTGTAACAGGGGCACTTCTAATCTTTTGTTGAATTGGATGACATCTTGATTCCTATTTTCCTGGATTGAAATGGATTGTTGACTTTCATTTTTTTAAAATACATTCTTGATTATATTTATACCCATATTTCCCTAGCATGAAAATAAATATGGGATTAATGAGAACATTAAAAGTGAAATCGACGTCAAGGTTGGATACAAAGTTCCATTTCTTAATCCTTAGCAAGGAATGAAATTAAAATATTTCGTTTTCAAACAAGCTCTAAACCATAACAAGATGTTTGGAAAACTAACAGGCGAAAAAGAAAAAATCTTTGGAAGTAGTATGAACCTACCTTTAGTCAACAAAGTATGTTTATTTAGCCACCATGCCTCTACTTTGTGTGTATAAACTTGCATTATATTATACCTAGATTGGAAACCAAAATTTGGAGCATCAGCTATTCTTTATTGAAATTTGAGTTGATATCAGGGTTATTGAGAAAAAAGTGATAGTCTTGAGAGGCCATCGTTTATTTACATATTAACTGTGGCAGTCTCCCATAATTTAATATATATAGGGCTAAACCAGATTTTCGTATTAAAGGCTAAGTACCATCTCTGGATACGAAATGTCCATCATCATTGCTCGCAAAGGAGGATCAGTTTGGAAAGATCATCCCATTATATTGAAGTCTATCAAAGACAACTATGAACATACTAGGACATTTTAAGGGCCTTCTTCTTCAGTTAAGTATTTTATTCCTTCGATTTGAATTGATCCAGGTTTTAAGCTACTAGATCATCGAGTTTCTTATGGATCCACCATTTTACCATCGGTCTCAAGTCTAGAGATGGTGTTTTATTTGGTAAATAATCACTCCAAGAAGATTTTCAAGGTAGGCTAGAAGCCAGTTTACGACTCAAGTTTGTAGTACCTAATTGCAAGTATTTGTGGAAAATTAAACGAGCTATTTTGTATGCTTTTAACTTGTTTTATTCTTTTAAAAAGGTTCTAGAGAAGCATAAGAAAAAAACTATTAAAATAAGCATACTTTAGCAAACATATACATGCACACATACATTCATGAATGACATTTACCCTTATGTTCTTAACTATGGTGGTGCTTGTTTATCCTTGACCCCCAACGTTTTATTTTTGCTGCAATGGCGCTTGTTTATCCTTGGCCTCCAACTCTTTTTATTTGTCATGAGGCGCTTGTTTATCCCTAGCCCTTGACACCTTTTGCTATGGTGGTGCTTGTATATCCTTGACCTCCAGCCTTTTGTGCTATGATGGCGCTTGTTTATCACTGGCCTCTAACTTTTTTTATTTGTCATGAGGCGCTTGTTTATCCCTGGCCTCCAACTTTTTTTTTTTATTTGTCATGAGACACTTGTTTATCCCTGGCCCTTGACACCTTTTGTCGTAGTGGTGCTTGTTTATCCGTGGTCCCCAACTTTTTATTTTTGTTATGATGGTGCTTGTTTATCCCTGTTCTCCAGCTCTTTTTATTTTGTCATTAGGTGCTTGTTTATCCCTGGCCCTTGACGCCCTTTTGCTGTGATGACGCTTATTTATCTCTAGCCTCCAGCTCGTTTTTATTTTGTCATGAGACGCTTGTTTATCTCTAGCCCTTGACACCTTTTGTTGTGATGGCGCTTGTTTATCCCTGGCCTTTGACACCTTTTGTTGCGGTAAAACTTACTCATAAATGATCCTCAACCTTTATGTTGTCTTTATCGAGCATGTTTGAAATGACCTTTTTATGCTCGTTAATATGATTGAAGTATTTTATCTTGGCCAATAGTGGCTACACCTTCATTGACCTTCAAATGCTACAAGGATGTACGAAGGGGGGCATGTTGTAGCCACCTCTTTTTATTTGACGTCATTTAAATTAATTTATTTTTAGATTAACTTTTATCTTAGTTTTTCTATTCTAATTTTGGTTGTTATCCTCCTTTTTTATGCTAACTTCTACCTCCTCTAACTTTTATTTTAGTTTGGTTAGAGTAACCAATTTAGTTAGGGTAAGAACAAAAAGAGAAAAAGCAAAGCAAATATGAAAAAATTTGAATTTGGTTTTAGTTGTCTAAAAGTTCTTCCTTTGAGCTTAAGCCAAATTTGGCAAAATTTCAAAATTGAAATAAAATCCATTAAAAAAAAATAGGCAATTGTGGAAATGACTTTAGCTTTTATAATCTCCTCTTCCCTCCCAAAAACCCTACAACCAAGTCACTCCTTCCAGTAACCCTCATTTTCTCTTCGAAAAACTCTACCTTCCACACCCCCTTTTTTTTCCTCTTCTTTTCTCATCAAGCACCAATCCCTTGTTTCTCAACACAAATCCTTGAGAACCTCCATCCACGACAACTCCAAAATTCTCATTTTCTCTTCCAAATAAAAACCTAGCAACTATACCCAAAATTCCCTCTTCTTTAAAGACCCTAGAGTCTCCATCCTTACTTACTTATAACAAGGCAGTTCGGTGTTCTTGTTTCTAACTTTACTTTTCATTCTTCTTCTTCTACCTCTTCAAGTAACTTGAGAAAAAAAAAGGGCTAAAAGTGTTAGACATTTTGCTACTATTTTCGTTGTTGTTATTATTATTATTATTATTATTATTATATAAGTGTGCCAATGTGCCTTTAACTTTTCACTTTTTTATTTTTTTAATTTGTTTATTTTACTACTTGTGCCATTTACGTTCTCCTTTTTTTTATTTTTAATTTTATTGTTATTATTTGTTTATCTATTTATTTATTTATCATTATTATCATTATTATTGTTATTATTATTTCTTTCCTTGAGTTTATCTTTTTATATTCTTTACTTGGCCTTTTTCTTGGTCTTTATTTGTTTATTTTATCTTAAGTATCACATTTAATCATTTTATTTTTCAAGAATTTTGTTTTGTCATTATTCTAATATATTCATGTTGTGTTTTAATTAAGTGATATTAGTCTAATGTTCTTAATCTTTATTTGTTTTTCCTAAAAAAAACTTCGATGATGGATTCTAGAAATATTTGGGAGTCCGATTTTTTAGAATTTTGAGGTGAGGAAGTCGGTTCCATAGGAGTCCGAGATTGATTTCCAATATATTTATTAAACGTTTAATATATTTGCAAATATCTTTGCTTATTTATTTATTGCTTTAAATGCATTATTAAATTATATATTTTATCGATGTAACTTTACATATATGTCCTTTTTTTGTAAATTTATTTAGCATTTTAAGTTTATTTCCAAATCGTTAATATTTAACCCCTTTGAGTTTTGTTAAAGAAGATGTTTTAATCTCTCTCTCTGTTTTTTTTTTTTTTTTAAAATGTTTTCAAAAGGTTTTCCTTAAAATTTCCAACGATGGAATTTAGAAAATTTGTGAGTCCGATTTTCTAAAATTCTTAAGGTGAGGAGTCGATTCTTTGGGAGTCCAATATCGATCTCCAATACATGTTTTATTAAATTTTATTATATCCTTTTATGTTTACTTAATTTATTATAATGCTTCTTTAATTATGTCTTTCTTATATAATGTTCATATTAAGTCTTGTTTTATTTCTAATTAAAATTTTTCAAAGTTTTTAAATTTTTCTAATTAAAAATTTTCAAAGTTTTAAAATCCTTCTAATTTAAATTTCTCTACATTTCTTAAAATTTCTCATAAGACTCTTCCTAAATCATTTAAATTCCTTTCCTTCAAAACTACACTCTTTTTGTCTTCGAGCATTCACAAATTAATTTATGATTTTAAAAGGTTTTTTAATCAATTATTTTTCTAATAACTTGTTCTTAAGACTATTTTCCTTTAAAAAAAAAATCCTATGATGGAATGTAGGAAATTTGGGAGTCCAATTTCCTAGAATTCTTAAGGTGAGGGATTACATCTTTGGGAGTCCGAGATTTGATCTCAAGAAAAAATGAATTTAATTAATGTTTTTTTTTATAAAAAATTCCTTTATTTAGAGACTATCCTATGATGAATTTTGAGAAAATGTAATAACTTCTCACTTTCTTGAGGTGAGCAATTTTTCCTCAATTATAATCTAGTCAAATTTATGGAATTTGTTTCACTTATTTTATGGGATCATTGCTTCAAATATTGGAGTGATGAGGGTAAAATAAGACATTATTTTTTTAAAAAAATTAAATAATATTTTCAATTCAAGATAAAAATAAATTGACCACTGTTTTGTTTAGCGAGTGTTGTGGGGTGCTAACACCTTCCCCATACACAAATGACTCCCGAACTCAACTCTAGTTTTTGTAGACCATTTTTATTTTTTAATTAAAAATTATTTATTTTACTTCGGTGCCCAATTACACCGTAAAAAAGATTGGTGACGACTTCTTTTTATTTTCTTTTAAAATTAACTCTTTTCAAGGACATCGACCGCTCCGCTTCGTCTCGGGCACGTGACGATAGATTTTTAAGTTTAATGAGATGATATAATAAATAATGCGGGGTCCTTGGACTTAGTGGTCGATGAAGCATTGATAAAGAGAAAATTTTTGAGAGATTCTTCTATATACAATATATTATATAAAAATTTAAAATATTAGAGAAAAATATGATATTTAATCAAGAATATTAACAAAGTATACTAAAAGAGAGTTTTATAATTATGATATGAATAATGAAAGAAGTAATAAAACTTAATCCAATGAATAATTAATTGACTATAAATAATCATTTCCATCTCCTGACTTTCATTTCGTGAAGTTAATGATAGGAAGGAATGGATTTCATCTCGTAAAGTTATGTTCCCAATTCCCTACTTAGTCAAGTCCCTAAAATGGTAGGCTTATTGAGTTGGTTACTCAAACCACTCTCACCCATGCAAATCAAAACACTAACCCTCACAGGTAGGAGTTCGTAACTCACCTAAGAATAAGATCGAGTTACATATGATCATCTTATGAAAACTTAATCTATTCAATTAATAGAGTTACATAGAGAGATGAATTATTTCGAGGTCCAGTCTTATACAAATTCTTTGTATATGATATCCACACTCACATGTCTGTACATAAACAATTTGAATTAAATTGTTTGTAACACTTACAAAATGTGTTGTATCCATAATGTCACCCGAATAAAATACCTAACCTTATCTATATACTATAGATCCTTTAGGTTATTATTTTAAACACAATTCATGTATCTCAACTGCATACTGTTCAAGTTTCATACCAATAACCTTAGATTTCTTTATTGGATATAGTTATGCAAATTTAAGACTCAATATAAAGTCACAAATGATTTTATTAATAATCAATAAATAGTTTATTTATTTACAAATTACGAGTTTATGACATTAAAATTCAACGATATATCAAGTTGGAACTTAAATGGGTATGTGCTTCTCACTACCTCTTTTTAATCGACACATGTTTATCACTTGAACTTTGAATTTTATTTCAATTTAGTCCTTAAATTTCAAGATTGATATTTGTAAACTTAAATATGCATATTTCAATCTTTCTTATTAATGTCACTAAAATAAATGAACCAAAGTTTAATGAACATATGATATGCATTCATAACACCAAAGAAGTATACGTCATAAAACGTGTGCTGAATAAATGAGAATATGGTATGCATTTATAACACCAAAGTTTGATCCAATCTATTGGCAGAAACATTGTTTCTGCCGAAAGGTTGGTGAAGATTTCTTTAATGGATGCCTCAATGAAATTAATGAGAGAGAGGATATGGTCACACATAACATTAAGTATACATTATTTAATCAAAAGTACCTCATCCTATTTTAGTTTGATAAAAACAAAATATTATGGAGTGAACTTTGGATGATCAAAAGATTATCTCCACTTTTATTCATTTATTGTTGAACTTAGAAAAAAAAAGAAGCTTAAAAAATTGCATGCCTAAAAAAGCAACACGATTGTTTGATTCTATATGTTGCGTTAAAAGTTGGAAGTATACATCATAGTACGTGAATTATTAATGCTTCAATTGTAAATTGACTAAACTCACAAAGCAATTTACATTGGTGCATTGCATCCCATGTTGTGTCTAACACACTTCAAATGTTTAACCAAAAAGGTGTTGAGCTGAGCAAAGATATGGACTCGAGTATATGTGTGTGAATTAGGCTCCCCTCCTTATAAAGTTGTCTTTCGTTAATTGACAAGTCCACACTTACCTGATGCTATATATACTAGAGATTCCACCATGTTTATGAATGATTTTAAAATGGTTAAAATCACCTTTTTCATTTTAAAAATTATTATGAAATATAATTTTAGTGATTCAAAACTAATCTTGATGATATGAAAATTTTATTTAAAAACATAAAATTAAATATTAAATAAATTTTAAGTGATTAAATGCGTGTTTCAAAATAATTTTGAACATGACAAAAATAATTTTAACAAATTCAAAATCACTAACTCTAATATGAACTTAAAAACAAAAACAAAAATTCATTTTTCTTATTGTCACCCTCGACATAACTCAACTATAAGAATATATATCATTGAACAAGATATCAAATATTGGAATCCTCGGTCCCATTTTTGTTAAAAAAAAAAAAAAAAAGGTTCACTTGCTCCTCTGAACCCACCCAAAAATTTGGGGTTTGTTTGGTAGAGAATTTGAAAACAAGGGATTTAATGAATATATAGTTGTATTTCATGCTTTTAGATATGTGTTTGTCAGGAGATTTGAAAATTGGATCCTAATTTAAACCGTTGTTAAAATGTGTTTGGTATTATATATTTATAGCTCATAAAACTAGTTGTAGTTACCCATTAATATTTAGTTGACAATACATGAGTTGTTAAAAAAATTTTACTTAATTATTATTTTGTAATATTATAAAATTTATAATACATTACATAGCAAAGAAAAAGAAATTGCACATATAACATCTTTTAAGAAGTGCATTGAGTTTATAATATGACATATTGTATTTTTAAATATTTTTATCTTCAATTATATTTTAAAATTTAAAATTCAAAATTTGCACGATTTAGATCACAAAATGAAAAAAAAAAATTACAATTAAAATTCAGATTGTCTTCCAAATATATGCTTACGAAATCATTAAATTTGGAAACATAAAATTGAATTTGATTTCTAACTTGTTAGGGAGATATCAACCAAATAAAAGTTTAGTAAAGTAGATAGCCTCACAAAGTATTTAATATTTAACAGAGTTTATTTTTATTCTATTGAATTTGTAAATATAATGTGTAAGAGAGAAAAAGTAATGCATAAAGCAGTCTTTATTTAATTATTTATTGTGTGTGGTTGAGACACATTCAAAGCTCAAAAAAGGAAAATGGAAAAAACTTATCACTTTTTTTATGATTCAGAATCCACTAGATTGCAAATGTGAATTATGTAATGTAACATTATTCATCTCTGCAAAATGTATTACAAAATTGGGAAAACTTATTGCAAAATAGGACCAAACTTTTCAATGCCTTACAAAAGACCCCACAAATCTTCCTCTATCTTTGCAATCTACAGCTACACACACTACTGTCTTTCTTTGTTTCTTTTATATCCATCACTACTTTTTCCATCATATGTAAATCAAACTTTCCGTACACACGGGAAAAAGTTTTTCTTTTTAAATTAATTTGATTATTTATTTGAGTTTTGGTGAGGGTGATGAATTCAATTTTTTGACCTCTTTGTAAGGGCAAGGGCACATGTCTTTGACTTCATATATTTCGAATAAATATTAGTGAGTTTGACATGTGTTCGCATTGCCGGAACTTGCATGCATTTGTTGTTGTTGCAGGCTTGTCGTGGACTTGTTCACTAGTCTACTTTTCCTAGTACAGTCTCGTTCTCTGGTACCTAACTTAGTAGAGGGAGTGTATATAGTAGAACTGAGTACAAAAGTAAGCTAAAGTCAATGTTCTTTTTTTGGTGATTGCTTATTCTTTTCATTTGGGGTCGTCAAATGAAGTTATTTACAATGTTGTTTCTCTAACATGTACCTATGGTTACATAAAATACTCTGATGATGTTATGGTAGTTGTGGCGCTCGAGGTTGCAAGGGCACCAAGCCAAGTCGGACTCTATTATTTCTTGATTGGTATATATATTTTTGGTTTGGTTAGTTGGCCCGAAACTTGAGGCTCTAACATTTTTTGTTCGAGATGCGCATTCCCCCATACTTCGGATTTGGGCCCGCTCGTGGACTTTAGAATTTGCCTGAAGTAACCCTCAACATGTATGTTTCTGTGTGTATTGGTGAGTTTGACATGATGCAAGGGAGCCATCGATATTTTTGATATCTCATATAGCATTCACACGAGACATAAAAATGAACTTCAATTACTTATTAATATGAATATAGATACTAATAATGATGTTTATGAATTTCTTTAAGAAGTAAAACCACTTTATTTATTAAATTGATTTTTATAATTCTTTTTATATTTACAAAAATATCCATGAATATTATCAATATGTTATTGTTATATCTATAACCATCCATAGTCAAATTCTTAGACCATGAGTTTTCTAATTTTGCATTCTGTAAACTACACTTATTACTTGATTTCATCTTCTAGTTTATAATCAACCAAAACCCTTCTTTTTTATCATTAATATATAATTTTATCATTACCCACATTTATTTGAAATTTTGATCAATATGAGCATTTTGACACTAGACTCTAGTCTCTTATTCAATAACTTGATTGATTTTATGGATTTCACAACCTTTATAAAGATATGATATTATCTCTATTTTAAGTCTAAACTTTTTTAGATTTACCAAAAAAGAACTCTTATAAGTAGAGATATTTTACATGTTTTTTCATATTTAGGGTGCGTTTGGAATACATTTTCAAGTGTTTAATTTAAAAAAAAATAAATAATCTTTTGGAGAAATTGGAGTGTTTGGCAACCACTCAAAATAGCTTGTCAAGTGTATTTTAATAGGTTTTTATAAAAAAATGTTTAAATAAAATGAGTTTTTTAAAAAACATTTTTTTTTCTTATGTTAATCCAAACATACCTTTAATGGAAGACATTATTGTTTGCATTTTCAAAATCAAACTGACGAATAAAAAAGTAAAAATGAAATTTTGTTTTCTATATGACTTATATATCAAGTAATTTAATTCTTTTAATACAACAACTAATACTTAATGGAGTAGGAAGATTTGAACTTTCAATCGTAGTTTAGTTTATGATAAGAAGACAAAGAAATACAAAAAATCTCAAAAGTATATCACAATTCACATAAAAAGTATTGGTATATTTTATATGTAACCCAATGACGAGGGCAAGAAAAGTCAGGGGTTGAAAAGATGGAGCTTTTAATATTTATTTTTGTACCAAACAATGCCCACCTCTTGATTTGACCTTACTGTATATCTCCCCAACTTTCGTGCATAAATCTCACCCTCTCCAAAAACACACACAAAAAAAAAAAAAAAAAAAAAAAAAAAAATTTATACACTTTATTGTATTATTTTTTTAAATATATTTATTATAAAGTTAGAGCCAAAATCTAAAGATCTTGGTCAACCAATTAAAAGGGTGTTTGAAGCTGAATTTCAGATGTAAAATGTAAGAATTGTTAAGTTTATGAGAGCTTAGTGTTAAAAAAATGAGTGAGAGAGTAAAATTAGATAGAGTACATTTGTCTAATATATTTTACCTGTTCATGAGATTGTTAGCAACAATTAAGTTCAAATATAGAAATGATTGTCACCCATAAATTTTAATAGGATAATTAAATCAACCAAGATAAATATTACAACAGAAAGACAACCACTTACTTGATGATTCCAGGAGGAATATTCGAAATTCTTTAAATCAATGTTTTCTAATCTCAATACCGTATATTCTTCAATTCACTCTTTGATGACATCAGGACTAACGCATGATAATTTAGGTAACTACTCATATTCCGAGGAATTACCAACTCTCCACTACATGGATAACTACACATGATGAATCCCTCTAATTTTCCAACTTCATATAACACCACTCAAATTCATAAAATTTCACAGTATGAGATAGAGAGATTTACTCTCAGTAATTGTCTCTCTAATGTTACACCAATCATTGTAATGTGTACAGTAATAATTATCAATTACTTATTATATAAATTAATATTAAAAATCAAAATTTCTAAATATATATATATAGAGGTTTGACATCTTGCGTCATATTACATACACGATTCTATCAACCATTTTTTTTAATAGCCTAAACTCCTAACCCTCATAAACTAGTACCAATTTCTAGCTCAATTAAGATCTGCATTCTTATTTAAAATGCGATATACATTTCTTTTATATATGTATTTTAGGTTAAATTTATTTTTCTAAAAAATTATTAACTACAGATTAAATTTACCTAAGCTTGTAAGCACTTGGTCATACATCTCGAAAAACAATTGAAAATTCACAAGCAAACAAAAAAAGTGTTAATTTTGAGTCAGTACTAGCAACTATTTAGTATTTTTAAGAATAATGGTTTAAAATAACAGAACTGTTAGAATTTGTTATAAATATATAAAAAATATCACTATTTATTATTATTTATCACTAATAATAGTAAATTATTGATGATAGATTTGATATTTTGCCATAACTATAAATATTCTGATTCATTTTTCAATACGTGAAAACAATCCTACTTTTAATTACTTCAAAAATTATATTTTTAATTGATATATATATAAAATATTTTAATACTACATTATTAATTTAATCTAATAATTTAAGTACTTAAAATATTACTATGAGATAATAATTAATTCTAATAAAAATGTAATAATTAATTAATAAAAAACATTAGGTCATTTTCTTCTTTTTAATGCATTTTCCTAAAAAAAAAATTAAAAGTACTCATAATTTAGGTCCGTTTGCTAATTATTTGATTTTTGAAAATTGTGCTTGCTTTTTCATAATTAGTTTTTTATATGTGACTTTCATATTTTCTATTTAGACATTTGATTTCTTAGCTAATTTCTAGAAACAAAAGTCGATTTTTGAAAACGATTTTTTTTTTTAGCTAATTTCTAGAAACAAAAGTCGATTTTTGAAAACGATTTTTTTTTTTTAGTTTTTAAATTTTGATATTGACTTTGAAAACATTCTTAAAATGTAGACAATAAAGACATAGAAAACAATGGATTAAAGAGGGGTAATTATAGGCTTATTTTCGTAATAGAAAACAAAAAATCAAATAATTATCAAATGAAATTTAATTTATCATCTTAAAAGTGGATGCATTTTTATACCCAAAATGAACAAAGAAATTACAAAGATGGAAATTAAAAATCATGTTTTTGTCTCTCCCTCGACAACGTACATGCCGGATATTTATATCCAATTAAGGTAAAAGACCCCATCCTCCATAAGGGCAATTCATCCTTTGATACTCTATATTTTCCAAAATTAAAATCAATGGATAATAATCGTCCATCCAAAAGCCCATCGCATCTATTGTGAAACAAATAGATATTTGTCAACACAAGTATGACTCAACTTATATGTATGAACTATTGGTCAATGTGTCATAGGTTCAAATTTCTCACTTTAAATACTATTGAACTTAAAAACAAACAAACATGTACTTGACTATTCAAATTATATCTAGGTAGGCAAGAAATATAAAGTTTCACCATTTGACAAACTCCCATTTATTAGGATAAGGAGTGGGTACTGAGATAGGTATTAAATTTTGATTGACATTTCTATATGTTTCAAAATCAACGTAAGCATGGATCACCATTTTTATTATATCCAAAAATAAAAAATCAATAAAACATAAAAGCTAGTTTACTATCATTAATGTGAATATAATATAAATAATACAACTACGTATTAAACTTTGACAATAAAAAAGAATTACTTTTAAAACATATAAAATAGAAACAGAAAGAACTTTTATATATATATATATATAAAAGAGTCCCAAATAATGATGTTAAAAAAGAAAGAAAAAGAAAAAGTGGAGGCAAAAAGTAAAATGCACAAACTTTGTAATGCTATTCTCGTTAGTTTAAATAGGAACCATTTATGTAAGTAATCCATCAATCAATTTCATCATATTATCTAGAATAAAATAAAAGAAAAGAAAGGATAGTTAAAAACTATCCTCACAAATCAAATTGGGAATAAATTGGGATAGGCTCAACCTTGTGTCCAATCACCACCACTTTCACTCTCTGTAGGTTACACTTATTAAGGTCTCCCTCTGTAGTAAATTTTAAAGGCAGTGTGTTTGTGAATGGTTGGTTGAATAGGACAAAATTGTATGGATGAGTAGAGATGTTCATTTTTCTGACAAGATTTTTTTGTCTAGGGAAGGAATGAAAGTGGGAGTGAGAAAAAAAAAATTCCCACGAGAGCAAGGAGGGTTTCCCATCTCCACCTTATTTAATTTCTCTTTTATCAGCGATAAACTGTAATAGATTTTTAACCCTAAGTGATAGAATCTATTGTGGTCCGTCACCGATCTATCGTAGTGTATTGCTAATAGATAGTGAAATTTTTCTATATTTGAAAATGACTCATTTTGCTATATTTGAAACAATCCTAGAAATATTGTATTTATATTTCAAGTTTTACTTTTTAACAATCATGATAATGAACATGTTTGAATTGAATATATATATATATATATATATAACTTGATAGATAATTAATTATTTCTTCCTACAAAAAAATTTGTGTAATTTCTCTTTAAATTCAAATTACATATCATTGCCATATTAATCATATTAAAAATTAGTAAAAAAAATTTAAATATTTAATTAAAACTTTTCAATAGTAGTTATGTAAGTTAATTGTTTTTTTTAGAAAACACAAAACGGGATAAAAGTTTTGTAACGATCCGACTAATACTTTCTAAACGGACCATTACTCAATGCATGCAAATTTTCAACAAAGACACTGTACGGGTAGTAAGAAAGATGTAATGCTTTCCATGGAAATTTCTGTTTATTTAAAACTCAAGAAAAAGAATGAATAACCATATAGAAAAGAATTTTTTTTTTGGTTCGGGGTACCCCTAATAAAATCAACAAAATTCCGTGAACAGAAAAAAAACATTTACAAAATAGCAGACAAGCCTCAAAACAAAATTTGACAAAAGCTTATAAAAAGAAAACAGTGCTAGGCGGAAGCTGCTACGGGTCCCGTGAAGCCATCAAGGATTCCTCTTGTCATTCGCCAGCACGTTCTTTCCCTTACCTGAAAAAAATTAAGATGAAAGGGTGAGTAATTATATTACTCAGTAAGTGACCCCACTACCGGAGCCGGGCTAGGCACCCAAGTCCTTTAAGTGCATTAGTCATACGACAGGCATATCAACATACTTCAATAGAAAACTGGTTATACTGGCACCCAAGTCCTTTAAGTGCATTAGTCTTAAGACAGGCATATCTAACATACTTTTATAGGGAAATGGTTATACTCTCCCTACAGTTGGATTTGGATGTCCACAAACCTCTGGAGTCCCGAAGGAACTCTTACCTCTGGTGACCCCGAAGGACCACAACCTCTGGTGAACCCGAAGGAACACAACCTCTGGTGAACCCGAAGGAACACAACCTCTGGTGACCCCGAAGGAACACAACCTCTGGTGAACCCGAAGGAACACAACCTCTGGTGAACATCCAACCGACGTAGGGGAGTTACCACTACCCAGTACTCATGACCAATTTAAATTCTCACTCCTTTCCTTCCATGGATTTATACACTAACAGCGCTGTTTACAAACATCTCATAATACAAGCATAAGTATTTCACATACATCCTTTAAAACATTGGAATCTCATACAAGCATGCAATATCACATGGGCTTAGGAATTTTACTCATCACAGCAACTCAACATATGGCAGGAAGGTGGTTCAGGTAGTAAAGTCACTTACCTGAGCAATTATATTCACTTATCCACACGGCAGTCTGTTGGAAAGTTCTTGGTCCACCAAGTGTGGTTTAACTTGCAGTTGCTCCAATCCTTTTTTTTTTTTTTTTTTACCCAACCCAATTCCCGGCCACCTAAGAGAATTTTTATCACATAAGTCTCAAGCATCAACAGTTTAACCAAATTATGTTATAAATTTTCCTTGGGTCCGAGGTACTTACTCGAACGTTATCGGTTTGGTGACGAGTAATCAGGCGAGTGTTTGATTGAAACGGCAGCGGAGGAGCACCGGCGGTGGAAGAAAGAGAAAACCGGCGGCGAAGAGAGAGAAACGGGCGGCGGAAGAGAGAGAAACCGGCGTCGGTGGCGGCTGCCGAAGAGAGAGAGTGAGCTATCCGCGGCGGTGCTGAAGAGAGAGAGAGATCGGCGTTGAAAAGGTCGCGGCGGCGCTGCAGCCGCGAGGAAGCAGGGGAAGATCGACGGCGCGGCTGGCGGCGACGAGAAGGAGAGACAAACGAGCCGGCGGCGGCGGTCCAGTTGCGAGGAAGAAGAAGAAGAAGAAGAGAGAAGCCGGCGTTGGAGAAGAGTCGGAGGGGGGGGGGCGGCGCGCACGCGAGGGAAGGAGAAATCTTTTTTTTTTTTCATTTTCTTTCTTTTTTTTTATTTTGACACGCAAACCGAGGCCTATTTATAAAAAACCCTAATTCCCTATTCCTTCCTCTTTTCCCCTCTTCTTTTCCAACCAAACAAAATAAAATCAAATAAAATCTTCTACAACTAAGATTTACTTCAATTATCCAATCCCACCAAAATTAATCACCTTATTTTACTTGCCCCAAGATAAAATTATCCTTTTCTAGATTCCAAATTTTTTCCTTAGCTCAAATTTTGAAATTTTCCATCTTAGCTTAAATAAAGGCATGGATACATAAAGATAACTATATTTTTATTTATTTATTTTTTCTTTTCACACATAATAACTTAAACTTATTTACTAGGAGGATTTACCCCAACGATTTGGGGTTGTTACAAGTTTTTGGCAGGAAACTCGATCTCTATGAATTTCAAGACGGTAATCTCCTTTCTTGTGGACATCTCTATTAAAAAAATTACTTTTTTTTTTGGAAAAAAGGTTTTTAAGTGGCAACTTGTGATTAAGTACTTAAAGTGGATGACATAAAAGTAAGTGCAACTTGAGATGCAATCAAAGATTTTTCTCGGGACAATTTAGTATATCTAGTAAAAAAACAATTACTAATTGAACTTAAAATGAGATAAAATTATAATTTATCTTTGGCTTTTTCTTTTCCCAGCGTTTAAAGATATTGGGAGAAATTTGATCTTCACCCTCTCACTTGTCAAGTTAAAATTGAATAATTTCTACATTATAGGACCACAATGGTATATTTCAACGCAACAAATATGGTAACCAAGGTTTAAAATATCAATGTTGACGAAAATATTGATGTCTTAATTTTATGAAAATTTTAATAGAAAAATCGATAAAATTAAATATCGATTTCGATGAATATTTCTAAAAAAAGTTATAAAAAAATAAATTTAAATTAGTAAATAAATATTTTATAATTTTTAAACAAATTAACATGTTTATTATTTATATTATATTTACATTAGTGACATTTTATTGATTATTTTTTATGTTTTGTGGATTTTGCTAAGATAAAATCGGAATTTCGATTCACTCCTCATGTAGATATTGAAGCTATACAAACATGAAAATATTGATGCAAATATGGACATGTCGAGGAAAATCTAATACTATGATGGTAAGGATATCATTTGGGATCATTGTATTTTAAAACTTATTCAAATTTAGCTTTGTATTTTAAATCAATTTCAAATTAATTTTTTCGAAGTAAACTTTTCATCAAAATTGATTAAAAAAAATTGATTAAAAATAATAATAAAAGGTTCTTAAAAGTGCCCACAATAAACTGCCAATATGAATTAAAAAAATTTAAGATTTATAAGAAATACAAAATTGAAATTGAAATACTTCTAAATTATAAAAATCATAATCGTATTTTAACCGGATATTTTTGAATTTCAACTTAATGGAATGAATTGAATAAAAGCTATTTTAAATTTGGTAAAATAAATATAGATACCTAGATCTAGATGTATTCTCAATGTTTATGGATTTTTTTTTTTTTTTACAATTTTTTCTATTATCTTGATTTAAAAACTTATTTTGTGTTTGTAAAATTGAGGAGTACAACAGAGCACAATAGAAACATGGATATAGACAAAATATAGTATAATAATAAATAAAGTAAATAAAATAACAAAATAACAAAAATTAGAAATTTATGAAATCTTCTCCAATATATTTGGATTTCTCACCAATGTGTATCCCTACAAAATCCACAAATGACCTCTATTTATAATAGTTTTGACAACTAAGATGTGACACATTTAGACACTGAGCAAAGCTAGTTATATGACATACGGTGAACACATGGCATAATGGGAGTGTGACACTTGGTCTTTGGAAAAAAACTAGTGAAGGAAAAGGAAAAAGAGTACATATTTCATATAATATAATACTCCAAAAAGAATACAATATATTTACTCCCCTAATGGAAACATCACTTGAGATCTCTGAGTCTTCTCATTCTAGTGTTGTGCACCAATATTTCAAAAGTTGCAGTTGGTAATGACTTTGTAAATAAATCTGTCAGATTATCTTTCAAACAAATTTGTTGTACGGCGATGTTGTCATTTTCTTCAAAATCGTGAGTATAGAAAAGCTTTGGTGAAATATGATTTGCTCTATCTCCTTTAATATATTCTCCTTTGATTTGGGCTATATATGTTGTGTTGTCTTCATATAATATTGTTGGAAGAATTTTATTAAAAGACAAAACACACTATTCCCGAATGTGTTGAGTCATGGATCTTAGTCATGCACATTCTCGACTAGCCTTGTGAATTGCAAGAATTTCAGCTAGATTTGAGGAAGTGGTTGTTATAGTTTGTTTCATTGATCACCCTGATATAGTAGTTCTTCCACGTGTAAACAGATTACTTGTTTGAGACCTAGCTTTGTGTGAATCAGATAATTATCCAGAACTTGCATAACCAACTAGATTAAAATTCGATTTATTTGAATAAAACAAACTCATTTTGATCATTCCTCGAAGATAACGGAGTATATGCTTAATTCAATTCCAATATCTTCTTGTTAGAGAATAATTATATCTAGCTAATAAATTTACTGAAAATGCAATATTTGGTCTTGTATTATTAGCAAGACACCTAAGTGTACCAATTGCACTAAGATATGATACTTCCGAACCAAGAAGTTCTTTGTTATCATCTCGAGGTCGAAATATATCTTTATTTACATCTAGTGAATGAACTCCTACTGAAATGTTTAATGGATGTGCTTTGTCTATATAAAACATTTTTAAAATTTTTGTTGTATAAGTTCACTGACAAACAAATATCTCATATGCTAAATGCTCAATTTGCAATTCAAGAAAAAATTTTGTTTTTCCAAGATCTTTCATCTTAAATTCTTTCTTAAGATATTCTATTGCCTTTGAAAGGAGTTCCAATTATATTTAGGTCATCAACATATACAATTATAATAACAACTCCTTATTGTAATTTCTTTATAAAATCACATAAACATATTGGGTTATTTTGATATCCTTCTTTTAACTAATATCCACTCAAACGATTATACCACATTCGTCCTGATTGTTTCAATCCATACAGTGATCTCTGTAACTTTATTAAATATAATTCTTGAGAACTTGATTTATATGTTTTAGGTATCTTAAATCCTTATGTGATTTTCATATAAATGTCATTATCAAGAGATCCATATAAATATGTTGTGACTACATCCATAAGATGCATGTCTAGACTTTCATACATAGTCAGGCCAATTAAATATCTTAGTGTAATTGCATCCACCACTAGAGAATACGTCTCCTCATAATCAATACCAGGTCTTTGTGAAAAAACATGTTTAGCTAGTTTTGCTTTATATCTTGTGACCTCATTATTTTCATTTCTTTTTCTCACAAATACCTAAAAATTTGATGTTTTGAAAGTGAATTTAATTCTATCTCGATTGCTTCTTTCCACTAAAGCCAATCTTTTCTATGTTGACATTCTTCAACATATTTTGGTTCAAAATCCTCATTTTCGTATATAAAAAATGTTAGATGAAAAAATGTTGTCAATAACTACATTAGTTCGATTCCATCTTTTATCGATCATGACATAGTTTATTGAAATCCCATTATCATCATTACGTACTTCACCTTGTTCACTGATCATGTCAAGGATTTATTCATGGACATTTATATCCTTTACCAGGTCTTTTTTACTATTGATTATTTTTCTTTTTCGAAGGATTTTTTTTCTTTAGAATCCATTAGTCTACCACGCTTCTAGCGTGTTCCAATCTCATTAGTGATAACTTTCTATGTTGGGCTATCAATTTTTGAACGTTTGCAGCTGGTATATGTGACTTAGTTACTTTCTTTGCATTTATAATACATTTGGTATTTGATTTGCTATATTTTGCAAATGAATTATTTTTTGAACTTGAAGTTCACATTGATCTGTATGGGGATCTAAATGAGACAATAATGATGCATTCCATGTAATTTCTTTTTCCAACTTCTTAATTGCTCCCTCTAATGTTGGAAAATTTGTCTCATTAAAATGACAATCAGCAAATCGTGCAATAAGTATCACCCGTTAGAGGTTCAAGATATTTAATAATTGATGGAAAACTAAATCCAATATATATTCCTAAACTCTTTTGAGGATACATTTTAGTACGTTGTGGTGGAGCAATTAGAACATATATTGCACATCAAAAATTTTCAGATGGAAAATATTTGACTCATAAGCATAAGCTAGTTGTAATAGCAAGTACTGATGATAAGCTACTGGCCTAATGCAATATGAATGACGTTTGCATGCAAAATAACATGACTTATACAAATGTGGGAAGTTTAGCTCTCATAAGTAATTGTTTAGCAATTAATTGCAAATGTTTTATAAATGATTATGCTAAACCATTTTGTGTATGAACATGAACTACAAGTTGTTCAACACTGATTCCAATTGACATACAATAACTATCAAGAGCTTGGGATGTAAATTCACCAGCATTATTAAGATGAATAGTTTTAATTGTACGATCAGACAATTGTGCTCTTAACTTAATTATCTGAGTAAGTAATCTTACAAATACAAAGTTTCGACTTGATAATAAGCACATGTGTGACCATCTACTGGATGCGTCTATTAATACCATAAAATATATAAATGATCCACCTAGTGGATTAATAGTTACACATATATCACCATGAATTTATTCTAAAAATGCAGGTGATTCGTTTCCTACTTTAACTGGTAATGGGATAATTATAAATTTTCCTTGAGAGCAAGCATCACATGATAAATCACTATAGATCCTAAACGACCCAATCCGTCATGCAAAATTGTAAATATATCTGGATTCATAAACTTCAGGTTCATTGTTGTATATGTTTCAATTACTCATATATGAGTATAATATAATCTATAAGATAAAGCAAACAACTTTTCTAGTATACGTTTTTTATATTAGACGGTAGACATAATATAAAGATATTCTATTTCATTTTTTCTACTAGTTTGAATATGATAACCCTTGGAAGGTATATCTTTACAACTTAATAGATTTCTCTTTGATTGATTAAAGAACAATGCATTGTTAATTGTAAATTTTGTCCTTCTAGACAATTTAAAATAATATTTGTGTTTCCAAAACCTTCATTTAGGTTTGCAAAGCCTGATATTATATTGACTTTTGCTTCCAACATTATTAATTCGGAAAAATATTTTTTACTTGTAAGTATTGTTTGTGTAGTTGCACAGTTTACCAGGCACAGATCTTCATAACTCATTTTTTAGTCACTCAACATATGAAAACTATCAATAATTCTTCCTTTAAACAAAAATAGTTACAATAAAATTAAAAAAAAAAAAAAAAACATAACTTTGATTACAAAATTGCAACCTAAAAAAAAAACATAAAAGATAGATTCTAAAAAAAAAAACATTAATTCTAAATATTTTCAAAATCAAAAGAAGCATTTGTCATGCCATAAATAGTGTTGATTTTCTCTTTAGAAGATTCAAAGAAGTGCGCAATATCCAAATTTGTCATATTGAATGGGTCAAATATATCATTATCCTGGTACGAAAAATTTGCTTCCGCATCTTTTCCCTTTTTTCTTTTAGAGAAGCTTGATAGAGGTCAACTAAGTGTTTTGATGTATGACAAACACGGGACTAGTGCCTAGTCATTATGCATCGGAAACATTTATGTTTATCACCTCTTGAATTCTTATCTTGTGGAGTTTTTCCTCTATGATCGTCATTTTGAGTAGTTCTTTTGAAATTTGGATAATTAGAACGATTATCACGAAAATAATAGTTATTTCTTCCTCTGTCATGGTCATGACCTCAACCATGACCACCATCTAGACCACAATTATTAAAATTTACAACATTCACTTCGGGGAATGGTGTTGTTCCAATTAGTCGAGATTTGTGGTTCTTCATCAATAGCTCGTTATTTTGTTCAACCAAAAAAATACATGAAATTAGTTTAGAATATTACTTAAAACCATTCTCTCGATATTGTTGCTATAAGAGTATATTCGAGCCATGAAATGTAGAAAATGTCTTCTATAACATATTCGCATTAGTAATTTTCTCTCTGCGTAACAACAATTTTGAACTGATTTTAAATAATGCGGAGTTGTAATTAGATGCATCCATTCTTAACGAGCCTTGGGAAGTATAACTAATTATAATAAAAAGAAAAATGACATACCTTTAGAACCTACCTTCAGCGGAAAAAACAACAAAAGCTTGTGCATAACATGTTGTAAAATTGAGGAGAACAACATAGCACAATGGGAACACGGATGTGGAGAAAATATAATATAATAATAATAAATAAAATAAAATAACAAAATAAAAAAATTAGAAAATGATGAAATTTATGAAATCTTCTCCAATATATTTAGATTTTTCACCAATGTGTGTATCTCTACAAATCCACAAATGATCTCTATTTATAGTAGTTTTGGTGTAAGCATTGACTTGTAACGCCAAGTGTTGGGAAGAGGCAAGTGAGATTGTGACTATGCGTTGGTGAATGAAGAGGAAAGTTGAACTCTTTGAGTGGCCATGCGTTGCTGATGGAATCACGAAGGGTTGTGAGCTAGAATAGCTACCCGCGTTGGTGGATAAGTGATCATTGGCGGGGGAAGAAATGTGCTTGAACCACCATGCGTTGGTAAGGCCATGCGCTGAAGTCACTTTGCTGCGCTGAAGTCACTTGGCGTCAAAGACAGAGTGGTTTCGAGGCGACGAAGATAGTGGTGTGAATGACTGAGTTGTATGCGTCGAAAGTAGGAGGCGTTGAGGGCGCCATGCGTTGGGTGTGGATAGTTGCGGAAGGCGTTGGAGGAAGATTTCGACATGAGTGCCTTGCGTCGAAGTGAGAACCCCGCGCCAGCCTGCGGATGAGGGTTAAGTCGGTAGTATATATAGGTAGATCAATTAAATGTTTAATCATTTTTAGACACTTTCGAGAGCTTAAGTCAGTTCCATTTTTCAGACGAACTATAAGTGAAGGTAGAAGAAGATGTTCTTGTGGATTTCGGGTAGAATTTTACTCATTTTGATATCGAAATCTAAGCTGGAACAACACGTTATTAGCGGATGCATAAGCTAAACAGTATCGGATGTTTGGATTGAAACGAATCAAGGAGATCGAGTCTAAGGCTGAAATTTTAAAGTTAGTAAGTTAACTCAATTTTGAACAACTTTTATGAAGGATGCCTGAGTTGAAATGGAATAGAAACATGTAAACTTTTAGCTGGAAGTGACTCATAAGGAATTTCTGTGCAATCTGTAGTAGTGCAGAGGAATCTAGCAATATCTGACGAACAAGGACAAGTTAAGCTATGAAAATTTGAGGTAAGCTAGAAAAGATATTACTCTACAAGTTTGTAGAAGGGAAGAAGTTCTAAATTTGGCTGAAAATATGATTTGTAACAGATATAAGTGAGAATAAGAGGGAAGGCAGAAGCTGTGGAAGATAAGTATCACTGGACTACAAGTAATGCTGAGAGTTTAAGCGTGAGAAGCGAGATGGGTAATGCATGTATTGCTAGAAGCCTTGCGTCTCACAATTCTCGCTGGGTCTCGCTGGATCTCGCTGATCAGGTGAGTGTCACTAGTCTTGCGCACCCTGGTATCGCTAGTGGCGTGCAGTGTAGTCCAGTCTCTCTTGTGGTCTCGCTAGTAGAGTTGAATCTCGCTCATTAAGATTTATTGATCAAATATGAATGGTTAAAGTTATTTGGTTATGGAAAGGAAGTTTAGGGAAGCTTAACCCAAGAAATGTGTATTTTTCAGGCCAAGAGGAGATAGGAAAAGCGTATAATCCATTCAAGGCCTAGAAAAGAGTTGTGAATGACACTTCTTTTCTTGTTTCAATAAATCTATTGTACATATCAGTTTGGTTTTTCTTATTTATTGATGTTTTTGCTAAATGATATTGAAAAGCAGATTTATGGATTGATATTGATTTATGAAATGCCCTATTTTCTTATGAAAGATTTGACTATGAACTGTTTTGTACAAAGTATTGTATTAAATTAAAGGAAAAATGAGGAGGCTCAATGTTGAAGAACATGAGAAGACATGTGAGCTTCCCCGGGACCCAGTACTGATGGACATGGAGAAGGTACTTGGGCAACCCGCCATGTTCCTATGTGCATATAGAGGTTATATGCTGGTGCGTTGAGTCTTACTCCGCATCGAGCCTTATTTGTTTTCGACGTTGGGGCGTT
Organism: Citrullus colocynthis; assembly: GCA_031780015.1. Lineage (NCBI taxonomy): Eukaryota > Viridiplantae > Streptophyta > Magnoliopsida > Cucurbitales > Cucurbitaceae > Citrullus > Citrullus colocynthis. The sequence continues at coordinate 914,861 of QLSR01001481.1, forward strand.
GAGTTTTGCTCTGCCTCAACTAAGGGGAAAGTGTTGTAACCATACTGTTTTACTTACGAATGGTTTTCAAACCATATATGATTTGATAAGGGCATTTAAACGAGATTTAATCGATGGAAATGTTATGATTTTATGTTTTACTCATGATGTCAGAAATTGTTAAGCTTAATGGTTGTTATACTAAACTAGTTTTGTTAAAATTTGTCACTCACTGAGCTATTAGCTTATGTTTTCAAGTTTTCTTTTCCCCTCCAGGTAGCAAGGACGTTCCTGGTGCATTGCCTATTCCAACTCGCCCTGCTTAAACTTCGAGTTTCCAGAAATAGTTTATTTTCTTGTTGTTGTACGTGTAAATAACTTAACATTGGTGGCATGTAGATTTAGTGGTTTACAAGTGGGCTATGAGAAAATATGTTATAAAAGTGTACTTTGTATAGGAAGGATTGTTATATTATGATCATGCGTTAGTATGACTGGATTCTATGAATGTATATGTATGGAATGTTTATACAGGAAGTTATGTAAGATGGGACAATATGCGTCACCAAGAGGGGTGATGTTTATTGTCTTCACATCTACTTTTAGGTTAAGTAGGTAATCAGGGAAGAGGTGTGACATTTGGCAACTAGGACGTGACACATTTGGACACTAATCATAGGTAATATGACATATGGTGAATACACGGTGGAATGGAAGTGTCTACTCAGTTTTTAGACACTAAACATGAGCATCTATATTATACCTAATTTATAATATTTATAATATTCTGTTTTATTTTTCCAACCCTATCTTCCTTGACATTTTAATTTCTTTCTATTTAATAAAGAAACTCAAGAAGAGGCCATCATAAGGTCTATACATTCTCTCTTATCCCAATTTTACATTTTCACTATATCCAAATTACCTTTTTCTTTTTAAGAATATTACATCACATTCAATAGAGAATTAAATTTGCTATAATTTCTTAAAGAAGTAGTGATGCTTAAATGTCTAAGTTATATACTCGGTCAACATATGTCTCCATGCATGACAATGAATACTTTGATAAATTTATATTATGAAAAATCAATTTATATTCCAAAACATTTTTCACACGTGTATAAGAACTTTTTTTTAAAAGAATATTACACTCACATTACAGATAGAGAATTTAATTTGCTATGATTTCTTAAAGAAGTAGAGATATCTAAGTGAAGCGATACTCATCAAATTATGTCTATAAACATTCATACGGTGAAAAATCAATTTATACCTAAAATGTCTTTTACACGTATATAATTTTTTTTTTTTTTTACAGTGCAGGATTGACCATATTAAAGAGAATTTTTCTAAGGAAAAAAGGTATATTGAAGAGAAATGTTGAAATCAGAGAAGTACTACTGATTTTTCATTAATTTTAGTTGTTTTTCTTTCATTTTCACAACCACATCCGTTTTTTCAACATATTTAGAAAGAGTTGTGTAATAATTTTTGTTGCAAATTTAGTAGTATATTTTAGAAAAATTATTATAAATAGAGAAAATAACAAACTATTTATAAATATAGTAAAATTTTACTTGTGGTAGACCTAAATAAACATTTATCCGTGTCTATGAAGTTTTAAATTTTTTATTGAAGCAATTTTTAGTTTAGGGGTGGTTATCGATTTAATCTACTAAGTGTTGTAACAAACTTTTTTTATACCAAAGTAAGTATACCTAAATAGTAATTAGCATCTACGTCTTCGAGGTCGTCAGTTAGAAAAAGAAAAAATCTTTAATAAAAAGTTAGATCGCTAAAACAAAATGTCAGAGAATTTAGAAACGTGTTTGGATTTAAAATTGATTATATAAAAATCTTAAGCGGTTTAAGTGTTTAGTAAGCTAAAACAAAATTTTAGAAAATTTAAAAATGTATTTGGATTACTTTTCAAAATGTTAAAATTAATTTTATAAAAATCTTAGTCAGAATAAGTGTTTAGTAGGATCGATGGTTAATGAATATGGTAAAATCACTTTTTTTTTTTTTTTTTTTTTTTTTTTTTTTTTATCT
>QLSR01001481.1:933109-948202 GCA_031780015.1 Citrullus colocynthis
TGCTATCTCACATGGGGCTTAGAAATTTTACTCATCATGGCAACTAAACATATGGCGATTTCACATACATCCTTTAAACATGGGAATTTCATACAAGCATGCTATCTCACATGGGGCTTAGAAATTTTACTCATCATGGCAACTAAACATATGGCAGGAAGGCGATTCAGGTAGTAAGACCACTTACATTGAGACTAGGTGCAAATAGCTAACCAAGCAGCCAATTCTCACAAAATGCTTGAGTTAAAACCTCAAAGTGCAACTAAGCCACAATCTTCTTCCATACTTCAAACAATGAGTCCAACCAAAATGGACCCTTAAACCCGCTTGGACAGCTTGTTTCTGATTCAAAATCCATGGAAGCCTGAATCTAAAATTCAACCTCAATGAGTAACAACAATTAAAACCAATTCACGAAATTACGAGAAAATCAACAATATTTACCCAAATAGCCCTGACCTAACCAAGTCTTGAAATCCTAGCGTAACTCACGAAAAGGGATAATGCCAGAGCAGCTGGGCAACAACTTGCAAACCCATTGACATCCAAGATTGGCTTAAGTATATATATATATATATATATTTCTCCAGAACCCTAAATATATATATTTAAATTTCCATTTTCCTTTGCCTTTTCCTTTTCCTTTTCCTTTTCCCAAAACAAAACACAATTTATTTAATATAATATTCCTCAACCCATCAAATCAAGTCTTTTCCAACCACCACTTAATAATTTATTTAACCAAAATATCTTCTAACAAATCAATTCCCCAACTTAAATTCAATTCTATCTTATCGTCATATTTTCTTAAATTAATCAAATTCTTAAATCTCACCCAATTTCTAATTTAAATCCAACTTTTAAATCTCTCCCAAATAAATTCAATTTTCCACTACTTGAATCAAATCCAAATCTTTTTATCACGATTACTTTAAATTGAATTATTTTCTCAACATAATCCAATTAAAGCTTCAAAATTCAAACAACTAACCAAATAATTTAAGAAAATAAATTTAAAAAAAAAACAAATTACTTGAAAATTTGGGATGTCACAGTATTAGTCGGGTCGTTACAGTATGTATTGAGTAATGGTTCGATTAGTTTGTAAAAGTCGAGTTGTTACAGTAAAAGCTTAGGGGTCAAATTTTTTCAATTGAAAATTTGAAGGTATAATTGTAATTACCACCATACTTGGTCACTTTTGTAATTTGCCCTAAAAAAATATATATGTGTAAGCAATTTGCACGTCTCACTACTAAGATATTGATTTATTTCTAAAACAATAATAAATGAAATAGAAACGAAATAGATAGAAAAGTAAATTTGGACCAAGTTTAAGAAACATTTCTTAAAAATAAATAACAAAAAACATAAACGATCATCCAAATAGATAATTTCTTGATAAAATGTGAGAAAAACATGAAACAAAACCCTTATCAAACATCTTTTATGTCTTGATTTAAATTTGTATCAAAATACAAATTTTTTTATCCTTATACTTGGACCCTGACTTAAAGAAAAAATATATTTCAAAAAACTCATTTTTATTTAAACTCTTTTGATAAAAATTGTTTAAAATACACCTCAAAATCTATTTTGAGTGGTTATCTAACACTCTAGTTTGTTCTAAAATGATTTATTTTTTAAATTAAATACTTGAAAATATATTTCAAACACACCTTAAGAGTTCTACTTGCCCTATTATGTTTTCAAATGTTCAAACGTTGTCCTCATACGTAAATCTTAAAGTTAATCCATATTGTTAATTTAAACTTAACTTTTATCGAATGAAGATGAATATTGTTCCAAAACTTATAAAGGAAATACTAATAATTATTTTTTTAAAAGAATAGTTAACCATACATTTATAGTATGCACTGACTATAATTATTTTAATGAATAAAAATTTAAAATTATATTTTAATCTTTATTTTTAACTTGTGGGTATAAATAATGATGTCTACTATAATGAAAAATTGATATAATAACAAGTGATATAGTCCCCCTTTAAATTAATATGACGTATCTCTACCAAGAGAAGCAAATATTTTGGGAACAAGATATAATCATTTACACAACAATGGGATTTTGAGTAGAAAGTTTTTTTTTTTTTTTTCTTTTTTTAAAAAAAGAAATTTATATTAAGAATAATGATGATGATAAAATAAAAGGTTATGTTGTCCATCTAAAATGACAAGAGATTTGTTTTGGAAGTTTCAATGAGAATTTGAAGAAGAACAACTCCCAAGAACTTTTAGATATTTATTGATTTTTTTTTTTCACATGAACTGGAAAATGAAAATGAAAATATCATGTAATTGAATTGAAAATTGAAGATATAATATTAGAGAGGAGATTTTTAAAAATTTAAAGATTAAAAAAAAAATACATTTTAAACACAACCACCCAACACACGTATTCCTGAAAATTAGAAAACTAAAAAAATAATTTTCTGTTTGTTTAAATAATAGGAATATATTAAAACTCTGTTCTTACCAATATAAAATCGTAGGTGATGATTCAAATTTATGACCTTTCGGAAGAAACATAGATATCTTAACCATTGATTTATGTTTATATTATTTCGCATGGGTTTATGTTTTATTTTATTTTATTTTTTTATATTTGTGAGTGTTCGGGCCAGTTTACCTGTACATCGACTAATCTCATAGGATAACTCGTCTCGCCCTTACAATATTTGAGTGTCAAAAAATCCGTAAGATGTTAAATTTTAGGTAGGTGTGGTTACCATGAAAATCTTGTATGGTTTTATTAAAATAGTTTGTACGTTCATCGTATGGTTTAAACTTTTTAGAAAAACAAATAATTATTTATATGCATCGAAAAATTTTTCAAACTACTTTCTAATTGATGTAGATGAATGTAGATGAGCTCTATTAGAATATTGCGTCAGATGAGATGAGAAGTCCCATGTTTAATATTAGGATACGATTGAAGAACAATTTTTTTATAGAAAAAAGTTATTACTTCTCAAGCATTTTCTCATTTTGACAAGGACATCGAATTTACCCTACCTCAACCTTATTCTATGCTTTTTTAATAAAAAATAAATAGGAGTAAGAGGATTAAAACAAGTGAAACTTTCATTTGATGTACATTAACCCACATCTCCTTGTGACAAAATCCCTTCTTGATTTGACTATGGAACCATATACCATTTTAATTACTCTTAATTGTTTAGTCCAATCCTTAATACAACAAGTATACATCACAAGAATAAGATTTCAATGAACATAATTGACTAGTATAGTATGAAAAGAACATAAATGAAAACAATTAACCAATGAGTTTTATTTGTAGAGAAAAATTCTATCACGTAAACATTTTATGGACCCAATACGCGTTAATTTGAAAAACATAATAATGTTAAAAGTTTCTTTTTTTTTTTTAATTTTAATTTTCAATTCACACCCCTAAACTTTGATTTATGTCAACTTTAATTCTAACTTTCGTAAATGTATCAATTTATACCCTTCTTCAGAATTAGTTTAGAAAATATCGAGTGAGATATTTAATTTTTTCAATTAAACTTCTAAATTATTGTGAGTGAATCACTGTAGAACCTTTATTAGGATTACATTTGAAAATCGTAAATCCATTAAATTCTTACACGTGTGTAGACTTCTTCAAATGTCAGATTTACAAAATGGACGATTAGAATTGATGCATGAACAACTCTCAAAGAAAATCCTAAATGAGAGCCTAAATTGATTTGCTTATGAAATGTTCAAATGTTTAATTGATAAAATTATAAGTCTCACACAATTTTTAATTTATCCAAACAAAATGTAAGGGTGAATTTAAATTGATAAGCTCATGAAGCTTTAGGATTTAAACAAAGATATGTTTTGATTACTTTCTCCCACACTAAAATCATTTTTTGAAGAGAATTAGAGTAAAGAATTTTCTCCCTATTTATACCCTTGGAATTTTTGTGTATTTACAATCAAACCCGCCAAACCAAAATTTATTTATTTATTTATTTATTTTGAATATATATATATATATATATATATATATATATATGCTTTGTATTCTCTCACCACTTCTATTTTTGACTTGTAAAATTTTGTAGACATTTTAAATGAGAATTGTAATCTATAATAAGAGTTATAGTTTTTCCTAATAATGCCAACAAAAGGCATATTATGAAATGGGGATGATTTGTTTTCAATTTTTAATAGGCTAATGTAACAATGGTCTAAGTGTTTTTAACACTTCCTAATATGCGTCATTGAATGTGTTCACCACACAATTTTCCCCCTACATTCATATATATACTTTCAAATAATTGTAGTAGCGGATTTAGTATAGATCTAAGGGTTTGAGCGTTCTCTCTACTTTATGCTCTTTATATAATATATATATATATATATATATATAACTAGATTACTAATAACATATCTATATAAAACTAAATTACTAATAATAATTTTAGCTTGCCCAAATAATAAATGAGTCCCTAGTCCCTTTAGACTCAAGTTTGAATCTTATTTGATGCATTTATTATTCAAAATTTTCTACACTAATTCCCACAAATACGGCGGAAGAAATTAAGAAATAAGTCAGGTAGTGAGTTACTATTCAACTTCATTTTAAAATTATTTTTAGATTTTTTTTGTTTATTTGTTTTTTCTTTTTTATAACGCTTTAAGTTCAATAATTCTTCCGTTTTTTAATTTATTCTTCAACTTATTCTCCCAGTTTGTGAGGTAAGTTTTTTCTTTTTTTCTTTTTTTTTTTTTTAAATTATTTTCCTTCTTTTAAGTTTGTTATTTTATTTATATGCATTTGGTTTTCATGTTTCAATTACTTTTAGTTTATACATTTTAATTTTAATTTTCATGTTTTAATTACTTTTATACATTTAGTTTAAATCATGATAGCTAGACTTTAAATCTCACCTCAACAAATAACGATTTTAATTAATTGAAAGTATCTATAAATACCTTTCTATTTCTATTTTATGCATCATTCTTTTTCATATGCTTTTGTACTCGTGAGAATTTTGATCAATAAAAATCCTTCCAAGAAACTTTGACAACACATCAATAGTTTATGACAAATCATTTTTCTTCTTTGCTTTAGTTTATTTATTTTATTAATTTTGTAAATAATTTATGGACCTAAGTAAACCTCTTAAGCTCTACTTATTGGGTTGTTTAAGTTATGATATTGTTGTGTTGTTGACAATTTCTTCTTGATTTATTGATGTTACAATTTTATTGTAGATTTAATTTGAATTCAAAATGAAGAAATAATTTAAAAGAAAATTAAGTCATCATCCCATTAAAGTTATTATGCATTGATTTCAAAATATGAAGTCTCATAAAGGACAACTGTGATGTACAAAAGTAAGTAAATTTACGAATTTATAAAACTACTCGCTTATAAATTATTTTAACTGAGTTATAAAACTTATGTCAACAAAATTACTGGATCAGTCATTGTATAATTGCATACATAACCACACAAGATTGACCTGGTTCATATAGTTTCTACATCTATGATTTTGTTCCAAAAAATAATTTCATAAGTATGATGCACATTTTATTAATTATGATCTAGATTATAGTTTATTTTTATCTTGTTTTGGTTACCACAAATTATTTTTGTTTGTTATAATTTTTTTATTTTTTATTTTTTATCTTTACCTTCTTGTTTCTTATCCGTTGGAGTAGTTAAAAAAATTTGAATCTTAAGTCGAAGTATTTTTATCATAATATAATTAATAAATTCTTTTAAAATACACATTTCGTCATTTTCAGAAAAAAGAAAAAGAAAAAGAAAAAGAAATTATAGTTTTAGTCGTTTATCCATGAGAAACAATGTCGGCCAGCTATGTCGCCTCCTACGGCCCAGCTCAAACTGCACAATTGGACCACAGAATTCCAGGTTCTATTGCCGGATGTCCGGCCCATCTTTTATGGCCAACCCATTAATTCAATGGTAAGCAAGAAATGCAGTTTTATTTTCTTCTTTCTTCTTCTTCTTTTTTTTTTTTTTTTTCTAGGAAAGAACACGAAAATCTTTTGAGCTAAGTTTGAACCTTCGATCACTAAGAAGAAAAGTAAAGGTCATGCTTAATTTCTATTGAGCTAAGTTGACTCTGACCTTATCAGTCTTTAGAATATAGTCATTATCTATTTTAACACTTTAACATTTATACGCATTTAAATTAAAATTGTTATTTTTGTGAGTTTAAAACTTAATTTTGTTTAAGAGAGATGAAAAATTCATAATTTAATTATTAAGTTCCTATATCTAAACTTCTCTGGAATATTGTCATCATCTATTGTGACATTTTAATATTTTATAGCATTTAAATTAGAATTTTTATTTTTTCGAGAAATTTTTATTTTTTCGAGAGATTAAAAAGTTAGTTTTCTTTACTAGAGAGATTAAAAATTCACAATTTAATTATTTAATTCCTATATTTAAACTTCTCTAACAAATACACATCTTCAATTTTCTCTTATTTCTACTTATTCATATTTTTTTATTTGCTCATTTCAACTTCAATTGGCCAAAAGAATGATATTTTTTTTTATAAAACTATGAGCTTAATCTTTTAGTGTATTGTAGTTTGAGCTACACAAAAATTTCAGTTGAATTTAGTCGGAAAGAGAGATAAAAAAAAATATTTGGTTCATTAGTTGTTTATATAAAGAAAAGCACACTATATTCGAAGAAATTGAGTCTTCTTAAAAAGAGCGAGATACTTCTGCCTCAATATAATTGTCGACATCTTTTTACATTTATCAATATTTACTTCAATTTTCTTTACTATTTGTAATTTCTCCAACACTATCATTATTAGATTAAAAGTACATTATTTTTCTTCCAATGTAAAAAAATGTACAATCTTGCCAAATTATTTTTAGAAGGAGTCTACTTCAATTCATCAATGAATAATTTCAGTTTCAGCTGTGCATTAATTGACATATACTCATTTTTTTGAGGTGAGAGGTTCAAATCTTCACACTCTCACATTTGTTATATTAAAACACTATATAATAGAAACTTTATCTTTACAAAGTTGTGACCGTTAATACATTAATTTTTTATTAGACATAATTAATTAGTAGCTAACTATGCTCTGTTAAAAGCCATAATCATCTGAATTACTTGTAATTTATTTAGTTTAGGCGGAAGAAGTAGATGTATATAACTACTAATGTGTATATGTTCATGCCTAGTTGTTTATGATAGAATATTTAACAAAGTGTGTACTAAAGATATGTTAACTAATTAAATAAAATATAAAAACTAAAATCGAACAATTAAAAGTATAAAAATCAAAATAAAATAAATTCGAAGAGTATGCAAACAAATTCTTGTTCTTTGCCAACTTTCACTCTTGTACAAGGCAGATTAAAAAAAAAAAAAAAAAAAACTATCGATCTTTTGAAATTTGTCTTTATTTTATCATAATTTCTTTACAACTAGTTTCATCCTTTGTAAAAAAATATTTGAATTCATGGTAAGTTTTAATTTATATGATTGTACAATAAAATTTCAATATGGTAGAAAACAATAAACCAAGATCTTTAAGCTGAATAATATTCACAATAATATGAATAAGAGTAACATATCTTGATCCATGATATGTAAAGGATTCTATTTCTCTTTCTTGACCTTCATTTAGAACTTCATTAGGTTTTCTTTATGAATATGCAAGAGAGAGGCTTGTATTTTAAAAATATCTCTAAAACGTAGATACCAAAATAACATAACTCATACCTAAAAATAAAAAACAAAAAGTCATCAAATATATTTTTTATAATAATAATAATAATAATAATATTATTATATAAAATAGGAGTAACGAACTTCTAACTTTGAAGTTGATAGTATAAATATTATGTCAAATTTGCATCAAAATCTTCGATTATCATAACTTATATTTTAGAGTTTATACTTTATTTCATTTTTCGCCACTTCTAACAAAACGAATGTTAATTATTTCACTATGTTATAATTTAAAATTAATGAGGCACTATACTAGATCTGATGTGTCACATATATATAGCTAAATATGTGTGACGTCAATTTCACGTAGTGTGAGGTTAGTTTTCAATTACATTTCAATTATAGTAATTCATGATATAAGTCATCATATAATTAAATTAATATGAGTTTCTATTAAAATAAGATGAATAAACTATAATGTAGATATTTAATAGGGAATATTTCTAAATACAATAATGATATATTCAAAGTCAAATAGATTGCAGCATTACGGATAATGACGTTAAGTTACGTGTAAAGATATAAGACACAAAATTTTATATCTAATGTGAATCGTGTAATTTTTTTTTCTTTTGTTTTTTGACAGATAATGTGAACCATGTCTTAAAACAATATAATTACGTATATTCAAATATATTTAAACTAAATAAAAAAAAAAGAAGTTCAAGAGTAATCACATACAATATTCAAATTGATCTGTTTAAAAAAAAAAAAAAAAAAACAATTAATTGACCATTGTTGATTTTATATGCGATTACTTTGTTAATAGGAATAGTACTCAGGATGAATTTATAAAATGACTACCATCACCTCAACTATCAAGGTTATTTACTATTTTGATATTTAGACATTATGTTTTCCTCATCACCGATCCTGTTAGTCAACCTTCATGAAGTCTACAGAGGGGCTTCTATGGCCTTCTTGGCTTCTGCCAATCCTATAGGCCGATTTTCATGGTTCTTACTGATCTCTTTAACTCTTATGGTTGAGCTTATAAGTTAGTCTTTTTCTTTTTTTCTTTTTTTTTAATATATGTGAGTTTCTAGGCCAGTTTACGTGCATCTCAACTAAAACAACCCGCCTAACCCTACAACATTTGAGTGTCAAGAAAACTCGTAGTAAATTAAATCCTAAGTAGGTGGCCACCATGGATTGAACCTATGACCCCTTAGTATAAGTCAGTCTTCATATTTAGCAAAATAACTCACTTCTTATTTATTAGGTCATCCTCTTAATTACACTAAATACTTTGCCATATTTTTTACCCACAACAACAATCAAATTATTTAGATAAAAGATTTAAAGATTATCTCTCATATCATTTATTTACGGTGGTTAAATAAATAATGATTAGAGTTGTAAAAGATTCTTACAGATTTAGACGTTAGGTTTCAAAAAGGACGAGGACGAGGACGAAAACGAGGAATACATTTAATCACCTTACATGATATTGTTCATGACTTATTTTTAACTTCAATTCTCATAATTTATTTTTGGCTAAAATTATAAGAAATACGCTCAAACTAATTTGTCATTTGTTTAAAAAATATTCTCATACTTTCAATACTTTCATTACTACTACTAAATTTTACTAAATTTTTATAAACATTAAGACTACCCGATTAAAACAAAGACTTGAAACAGTATGGGCCATGTAGCAGTGATCTAAAACGGATTGGTGAACCAAATTTCCATTCTAGGTCAGATTTAATATCCTAATTTTCACCCAATTTTTCTTTTTAAAAAAATTACCTTTTAATAGTAGTTTTTTAATACCTAAGAAAGTAAAGGGCTAACCTTTTTTTTTTTTTTAGTCCTTACCGCTATCCTAAATTTCCACATCCAACAATGAGAATGGGAGAATTCTTCCCCAAGGGGAAAATTGAATGCATTATTACCATCCCCATCTCTTATCTTGTTGCCATTAATAATTTAATAAATGTGAACTAAATAATTCACGAGGGTAGTTGAAAAAATGGTGGGCAAGTTTGACTAAATTTATTTGAGGCTAAAGATATGTTTATATTTGTGATATTAAATTTATAGATTGATTAAATTAATTTGAAGCTGAAAATATGTTATTTGTGGTATTCAATTAAAAATTATTGACTATAAAAACAATGTTATTTGTTATAATGGATTTCCAACACTATCTACTTCTTTCTATAGATTTTGTATAATCTAATAAGTTTCATTTCTCTGTAAGGTTTTATCCACCCAAATCCCAACTCGAAGAGACAAATACGTGTTTGGAACTATTAAAAACTTTTTTTAGAGTTTAGTTAAGGTTAAATTATTGTATATAAACAAAATACTTTGTGGACTTTTACTATTTATTTAAAAAATTATCTCTTTTCGAAAGTTGCAATTAAGGGCTCAAAACTTCAAAACTCCTCTTATCCATTCAAAAGTTGCAATATTATATCCTTGACATTTTATATGAAGGTTTTGAAACTATACTTTTGGTATAGAAATTCTTTAAAATTTAATGAAAATTGAGATTTGAAATGGTGTGACGGTAACTTAGAATAGAAACTAAATGTATTTTTTTAAAAGACAATTGACAAAATCTAGAGCTTTTCCTTAAGAATTTACTTTTGAATACCTTTAGTTAATGAACAGCATACTACTTGTTAGGACTAACATGTTGCAGATCTCTTACATTAGAAAAATCAAGTGATCTTATAATCTCTATAAAATACATAGGCAACGTAACTTTTCTCATTGTCAATCGATTTTATATGTGGTATCATAGCTTCTTGGAGAACTCCACCCAACTAATTAACCAAATGACCTCTTTGTGACTTTGTTTTTTGTTCGACCTAAAAGATCTTATACTAATGTAAATGAAAAATACTTATGAACTTATCTTTATACAGTCCATCTAAATATCCAATTACAAGTTACTATGTGGCAAATTTGTTTTTTTGTTTAAGTATTTGTTTTATTTTTATTTTTATTTTTTATGATTAATGGGATATATGGGTGTACAACCTAGATTACACTTAAGTATTGCTCAATAGATATCTTATCCTTTACTTGTATGTGTACTCAGTACTCATGATCTTCTCCTAATCTAGCCATTGCAAAATTTTTGTCGCACGTGGAAGAATTTGAACGTAAATTTTTTAAAAAAAAAATTTCAAACTTTCCTTTTTTTTGAAAAAAAACAAATCGAACAATTTTTTATTCTTTTTTTTTTTTAAAAAAAACTCTCTAGAAGCATCCATTCATTTACCTCTTGGCTACCTTTAAAAGTTACCTCTTGCATGTATGCGGGGAGAAGTTTAAATCTTGAATGAATTATTTAAAGTGTTTTAGCCCACACTTTTTAAAAATCTTTATATTCAAATTATGAGGCTCTAAGTTCATCAAACATGATTCCTTGGATTATTTATTTATTTATTTTAATTCAAAGAGATCCCAAATCCTTCATTTAGTATTCATTTTGATCCCCACTCCCACAAAATCCAAGGGAATCGTTTTTATAATATTTATTTTTTTAAGTTTACGTCTTCATATATTTTGATTTTTTTTTGCGATGTATTTAAAAATTGCAATATAAAATAAATATCAAAGTTGTTTGTAGTTTATTTAAAAATATCATATTGTTAAGTCATATTTCTTGTCTTTTTTTCCCTTGTCCTTTTTAAGAAATTAAAAAATAAATTGAATGTTTTTTTTTTTACTCAAATTCCAAAAATGTATATTTAAAAAATAACCATATTTTAGTCTCTAGACCTAAACAATAATTTTTTAAATAGTTTCTATTGTATATTATTATGACCATTAACATTCATTTACCCAATGGCGGCCCCTAGTCTCTTGGAATATTTAGACATTCAGGCCCTATACAAAATTTATTTGCATACATGTCCAAATGGTTATTTATTTTATTTCTCGTGCATGTCTAAGAAGAAAAATGGAAAAGATTGAAAGTTTGTGGTCAATATTGCGATTTAATTGGAATTTTATAAAAGTGATATTTTTTTTCTCAAGTTGTGTGTGTCAATTAAACGAACTTTCATTTTTCTAATTTAAAATACGTGTAACTAATTAAAGGCGGGAGAGAAAGTAATTAGATTTTAATGTTTGTGATTAAAAAATCTACTTAGACATTCTTGTACATAATGAAAAAGTTGAACATAATGAAAAGTTGAACATAATTGAGGTCATTAACATATTAGTCTACATATGTGGCAATCACAAAAAGAAAAAAAAAAAAAAAAAAACTGAGTATTTTTATTCTTTTAAGTTAAAAAGGCATTTCAAAATTTTAAAAACTAAAATAGCTAGATGGGTTAAACACTAATTTCTTCCATGTATTTTGAGACTAGTTTAGGTTTTGTAATTAAAATAACTCTTAAGATCAAGTTTCATAAGTCTATTAGTCTTCTCTTCATAAATTTTGAAAATATATTAACAATGTATCTTTTTGAATTAAAATTTAGGGCAAATTGCAAAAACCATCTCTAAAGTATGGTGGTAGTTACAATTATACCTTCAAACTTTCAATTGTAAAAATTGAGCACTCAAAATTTATACAAGTGTTAAAATTGGATCATCAAACTTAAATAATTGTATAAATTGTAATATTCGTGTATAAGTTTAAAGGTTTAATTTTTATCACTTGGGGTCCAATTTCTAGAATTATTATTCAGTTTGATGATCCAATTGTAGGTCTTGTATAAGTTTGATGGCTCAATTTTTACCATCGAAAGTTTGAAGGTGTAATTGCAACTACCATCCTAGATGGTTTTTGCAATTTGCCATAAATTTATCATTATTAGCTAACCAAAATTGAAAGAAACAATCAACTTCAAACTAACAATACTAATTTTAAGATTTATTAAAAGTGTATGGATTATATTTATGGACTAAAATGAAAGCCTCAACATATTAAGGACCAAATTGATATTTTGAAGGATTTATGGACTATATAAAATAATATAAGTTTGAACATGAGGCTACCAAAAATGAGATTTAATCTTAAATAAAACAAATAGTTATTCAATTTATTTTTTTAAAATTTTTTATGGTCGGTGTGGATGAATCAATTTGTAACGTCATTGATGTTAAAAAAAATATTTATTAGAAAATACATTTAGAAGATATTTTTTAGAAAATGGAACACATGTGTGACTCCGACGTCAAAAAATATCAAGAAATGTGAGTTTTTCGATTGGTAATATTAAGACGGAACGAAATCATCAAACAATGAAAACGTAAATAATAAAGAACGACCTAAAAATTTAGGTGATTAATTATAAATATGTTAACTATAACCAAATGAGAAAAGAGAGATCAATTTTATTATTTGAGGAGAATACATAAAAATAGATGGCAATGAAATTAGATGGCAATAAAATTAGATGGCTTATATATGGCATCTCTTACACCCACAATTTAAAATCATAAATTACATATGATATGTATAGAATTTAAGATTAAATTTTGAGTTTAACAAGTGTGTAATAGATATCAAAGAATTAGTTTGACAATGTAATTGTTAATAGTTTTTTGTTGTTGATTTTTTATCATTATTTTTTTTTTGTTTATTTCTTCAATTTTTTAAATAGTTTTTACCTCTCTTGAAGAAATACTAGGAATTTTAGTTAAGTTGTTGCAAAACTAAATACTATATATTTATTTTAAGTTTTTAAATTTTGCTTTCATCTTAACTTTTTTTTAAGATGTAAGCAAAAATGAAAGAACTTATAAATGAAAATATTGTTTGTAAGCTTAATTTTAAAAAATTAAAAAATTATAAAAAATAAGGCTTAAACTTTAAATAAATATTGCGTGCTATTTCAATTTTATTTATCAACTATTAACTATTAAATTCTATTGATTGTGTATTAAATATTATAGTTGTTTATATTTCTTAAAAATAATAAAATATTTATGAAATCGTAATAAGTGATTTTTCAAAGTTTGTCATGCCTACGTTTTCTAATTTAGATTTATTTTAATATATCTGTTATTTTTTTCTTTCTTTGAGTACAATATATCTTTCAATAAAGCTTATTGAAATTATTCTTTTTTTGTATTTTTAATTTGTATTTAATAAAATAAATTGAATCTTATTATAAATTGCACCAAGAATCTTAAATATTTTTTAACTTAGAATCTATTTAGTTGTTAAGTTTCCAAATTTTTAGTTCAGTGCATAAGTACTTTTAGAAAATGTATATATTTAGTCTATATCCTATGTAAAAATATTTATATTTAGTCTATATCCCTTGTTCTTTCTCATGATGGTAGAATATATATTCGCTATACTCATCTTATAATAGTGATTATGACTTTTTTAAGTTTTCCTATGTACTCATTTGATTTATCAACTATTTATATAGTAATGAATATCACACTAGATAAAAAGGGAAAATATTGTTGTGTGAATTATAATCATCAACATTAAGAAGGAAGAAAAAAAAACATCCGATCTTATTAGGAAAAGATAATGTTTATGTTGAGTTAAAACAATTGTTTTATTTGTAAGAAAATTATTATAAATAAAAAAAATATCAAACTATTTACAAATATGAAAGTTTATTGCA
Organism: Citrullus colocynthis; assembly: GCA_031780015.1. Classification (NCBI taxonomy): domain Eukaryota; kingdom Viridiplantae; phylum Streptophyta; class Magnoliopsida; order Cucurbitales; family Cucurbitaceae; genus Citrullus; species Citrullus colocynthis. The sequence continues at coordinate 947,443 of QLSR01001481.1, forward strand.
GTCTATTGCTCAGACGATTTCTATCGCTTAAGTGATAAAAGTCTATCACAGTCTATTAATGATAGTAAAATTTCTCTATATTTTTAAATAGTTTGACTCATTTTGTTATATTTGAAAACAACCCTTATTAGTAATTACATACTATTATTTACTTTCTTATTCATAACCAAATTAGAACATCTTTTAAAAAACAAATTTAATAACAATATAATTTAAAGAAACCTAAAAGATTAGGCTATTTGGTTGAATTTCAGAATCTAAAGAGTTAATTCTTGAATTAAAATAAAACAATTATAAACAGACTATAATATGATAAGAAATTTGTCAACATTGAAATTATATATAAAAAAGAAATAATTATCTTTATTATTGATTTGATGAAGAAAATTATTTCGATAAAAAAAAAGTACAAAAAAAAGATTTATTTAAGTAAACAAATAAGAATAAAAAGTTATTATTATTAAACAAAATTAAGTATTTCTTCACTCTCATGCCCCTCTTCAGATTATTATTACTCTGGCAAAAAAAGAAATCTCATTTATTTGAAAGAAAAGTTTTCAAAAAAAAAACATTTTCGTTTTGTTATTTTTAAATCAATACTTTCATAACTTTTCTTTTAAGAAAATTTGAAGACAATATCATAAATTTTAGAAACTTTGTTGGTTTTGGGACCGGTAGAGAGACCTACACATTTGAACTTTGTTGTTGGGAGGACGTGCACCTTAATATGCACATTTAAAGAAACTTTTTTTTTTTTTTT
>QLSR01001481.1:948942-972439 GCA_031780015.1 Citrullus colocynthis
AAAAAAAAAAAAAAAAAAAAGAAGAAGAAGTGAATCAGTTTCTGCCGACACTTTTTTGATTTGCTAAAAATATATGATGGTCACGCTTCGTTTGTGGGCAAAAATGAATTTCTGCCGACGTTTACTTCTTTGTGGGTAGAATGCGCTTTCTGCCGACATATCATGCGTGTGCAGAAAGTGATATTTGCCCACAGAAGAAATTATGTGGCCATAAAAAACTCTTCTAACGCATCATGCGTGGGCAGAAGTGTATTTTCTGCCCACAAAGGTTGTTTGCATTAGCTTTTTGCTGACATATGTTGCATGGATTTCTTCCCACGTTTTTTATTTTTGTCAGCAGAAATGCCGACGAAACGTCCAATGTGTGGGTAGAAGCTCTATCGAGGGACTTATGCCCATGCATAAAAATGTCGGCAAAGCCTCTACCAATGCTTTTCTTAAGATCTATAGACACTTTTTTGCATCACTAGAGACAAATTCCTGTAGTGAAGATTGACGAAGCTACATACATTCCTAAGTGAGAGTACTTGTTATTTAAAAAAAATAGAGAGAGATAGAGAGAAAATATTTGTAAATTTAAAACATACTTACACTCAGCTTTAATCGAAATTATTTATCTTTCAACTCCCTTATTTGCATATACATCTTTTTTTAAACCATATAAACATTACCTCAAAAGAAAATAAAGGTCAAATTAAATAATCTAACAAAAATATAAAGTAATGCAAGACAATGAAGAAAATAATAAAAAGAAAACAAAAAACCTATGGAGTCAAACCGTCAACCTTTGGGGAGAAAGGTCATGCCAATTACGGTTGAATGAAGCTCACTTTGAGTAGGAAGTTAAAAGTTACAAAACTCTTGAAAATTTGACAATTAAATATAATTTTTTTTAAAGTACAATTATTATATATAGTGAAACATTAATAAGTTTTGAAGATTAAAGAATAGGAAAAGAAGAGATAATATTTTTCAAAATTTAACCTCTTCATCTCTCAAATACTTGTATGGGTATGTACTAAAAAAACTGTTCATATAGATATAGGTTACACCTCTTCATCTCTCAAATTTTAACCTTTTGGGTAGCTTTTGACTGCCTCTGTTTCTTACGGGTCATGATGGTCCACCCTTCGTCATCCTCTTCTACATGGAATTCCTTCTTTTGGGAGTCTCAAACTGGTTCGAGCTTTCTTTTTGATAAAAGAGTGTTGATGGCAAAACACTTAAAGTCATTGCCACGGTAGATCGATTTGTCTGAGCTATCTCATCTAGATCTAGCTCAATCTTCTTTTCACGAGCCAACTTTAGAATCAGCTCTTTCAACACGAAGCAGTTTTCAACCGGATAGTGACGACCCAATTATATTTGTAGTAGTTGGGATCGTTGACCTTCCCTAACTGCTCAGGTCGCTTGCACTCTAGCAATTGAATGAGTTGTTTTTTTAATAATTGCTCCAACATGTCTACAACATAGCAGTATGGAAACAGGTAAACTTTTTCTTGTCTTTCTTTTAAGGTTAGACGACGCCTCTCACCTCCATCGTCTTTCCTTCCAGCTCTTTCTTCTTTTCCTTTGGAGGAAAAGTTCAATGGGGTTGTATTAACGACTATAGATTCCTTTGTGGCACTCTTCGTGGTCTTCTCTGTGCCTTTCATCTCCCTCTTCTCTTTCTTTACCTTGGGGACTAGGAAATCTTTTGTCCTCTTATTGGCGATACTCAGCTTCATATCGTGGACACGAGTCACCAACTCCTCAAACATGCGGGGCTTTATCCCCCTTAGAATGCAAAGAAGACCCCAATGCATGCCTTGGGTGCACATCTCCGCCGCAGATAGTTCGGTGAACTGGTCTTTGCAATCAAGACTCAAAGCCCTCCATCGATTGATGTAGTCAATGATTGGCTTTCCTTTTCACTACTTGGCGTTGGTCAGCTTCATCATGCTCACAGTATGCCTAGTTTTATAGACATGGTTTAAGAATACCCTTTCTAGCTACTCCCGGCTAACAATCACTTTCGGCTCCAAATTAGTGTACCAGTTGAAAGCGTTTCCTTTTAGAGTTCGGACGAATTGCTTGACCAACAGATCTCCTCTAGTTCCTGCGTTCTCACATGTTTCGAAAAAATGGGCAACATGTTGTTTTGGGTTGCCCTTTTGGTTGAACTGTTGGGACTTTGGAATTTGGTACCCAGCAGGCATTCTGAGGTTGTCGATTCTCTTGGTGTATGGCTTGGAGTACATGAAAGTAGTTTGTGAAGGCCCTCCATACTGGGCTCTGATAGAATTGGTAGCGGGAGTTTGGCTCGACTCAACAATTTCTCGAGCCTGCATCTGATCTCTCAAGGCAGCGATCTCTTGATCTCTCTCCTCAACAACTTTCATTAGGAGATTTATTTTCCTCTCCATTTTCGCCATGGCTGCCTCTAACATTACATCGACCATCATGACAGACATCACATCAGGGTGTGATTCCTTCTTGGATTGGTTTGAAGCAGGAGCATGCTTTTTTTGGAACAAAGGATTTTCTTTAATGACGATTCCGCCTTTAGGGGATTCTGTCAGCCGCTTCCAGATGTTCTCCTACACGACCCCCTTCGAGCGACTGCAGTGATGGGTCTCGTGTAGGTGTCACTTGTAGCAGGAGTTTTGGACGCAACTTTCTTTTAAGGCCATTGCTTGATTTGATTGTCGAGAGGGAGATGAGAGGTAGAGAGGTCCCAATTTGTTCGCACGAGGTCTCATGAGAAACTTGTTTCGTGGAGTTGAACTTAAAGTTGATGTATATTTGATGCGGATGGGTTCGATCTCTAATACTTGGTCCTCTAATTCTCTCTCGGTTGAATATGTACGCTTGATTTAGGGAAGAGGAGCACGTGATGTTTTTGAAGTCGAAGTCCTGGAAGGGTGTCTGAATCTTCAGGAGACTTGTATATTTAAGGAGTGTTCAGCTTTAGGAGCTAGAGAGTCTTCTGTTTGTAAGGAGAATTCTCTCTAAGATAATTTTCTGACCACCACAAATGAAGAGAACTCATGTATTTATAGAGTTCTCAGGTAGGCTTTGTGGGCTTGGGCTTGGTTGGTCCATGGACTTGGCCTTTGGGCCCAACAAATTATATTTGGGCTTTCATTGGCTTTGGGCCAAATTAAGCCTATTTTACCCAAATTATAATATCAAAGTGAACCAAATTATTTTATTTAATCCAACGATCAAGACAAAAACACGTGGCATCATCGGGATTTGTCAATTTATGTCCTCAATTTCAATTTGGGGCACATGTCAACTTTTAATTGGTCACAAATTCAATTACTTGTAATTTTATCATTAATTTGAGAAATGACATGTCAATTTATGATTGGTCCAAAATTTCTCCTTCAACAACTGCATTTGATATGCAATTTAGATTATGTTTTATGTTTTTCAAATTCAAGGTGTGTTTTAATTAAATTGACTTTTCAAGTGTTTAATTTTAAAAATACATCATTTTAACAAAATTTGCCATGTCTGACAACTACTCAAAGTGAGTTTGAAAAAGAAAAAAAAAAAAAAAAAATCATTTTGAGTGAAACACTTACCATTCAAGCATTAGAAGAAGATTTTTTAGTGTTTAATTTGAAATCCTCTCAAACTTTCATAATTTATGAAAATGTCCAAAAATACTCTAACTCTACTCCCTACCAAATCTCTCCATCATCATTTTTAGCATGGCAGCACCACCAACAAGCATTGCCTACTATCGACGACTACCGCTATCAGTTGCCGTCGTTTCCAGCCACTCTTGACAACTGTCAACACGAACAGCTGATCACCACACCCATATATTATAAACATGTTCATAAGCATTGCAGAAAGAAAAAAATAATGGAAAGGACAGCCTTATTTCATAAACAATAAATTTTCAAAAGAAAGATAATTAGCATAAACAAAGGATTATCCAAAATTTAGACGTAACAACCAAAATATTTACAAATATAGCAAAATTTTATTGTCTATATGCGATAAACCACAATAGACTACTATATGTGCCGTGATAGAATCTGTAATATATCCTGATCTATCACGATCTATCGCAGATAAACTTTAATATTTTGCTATTATGTGTAAATATTTTCAATAGTTTTGTCATTTAAAATAATTTTTCTATGTTTATAGATTTAATTTTTAAAAAATAAAAATCAAATTGTTATTAAAAGAGACCTGATTAAGAAATCAAATGAATAAAGTGTCATTATCTAAATAAAGAATTAATAGAATTTGTTTTCCAAATTTTTTCATCCTTTAACTAGAAGCTAAATTAGAAATCTCAACCCTATTATAATAGAATGAGAAGTGTGAAGATGTAATGTTGTTTGAAAAGGATCCAAAGAATATGCTAAAGAAGATTCATAAAATTAATTCTACAAAATCTTATGGACATAAATACTTACATATTTTCCTCATTCAGCTTCAAATAAGTTGATTCAATGATGGGACCTTATTACTTTGCATCTCTTTATTTTCCTTCCAATATGAATAATATAATTGACTTCTTTTTTTCCAACTATTATATTGTGTTGTTTCTCTTAAATTTTTTAAGAAGGAATATGTGTAAATTAAATATATATATAATTTTTCTGATTTGTGACATCCGTAGGTTAAACAAAACAGAAGACTATTATATATATATATGCTCATGTTGGGGATGTCGAAATGTTTTTTGGTTGTTTGTTTTGAATTTGTTTTTATGTATGTGATATTTTTGTCAAGAAATATGTGAAGCCACCATTTTCCAATGTAGAAAAACGAAGGAAAAAGAACAATGTAGCCACACCTATTTGCTTCCTTTATTTTTAAAAATCATTGTTAGCTTAATAATATATTTGTATATTCTATTTTTGGATTATTTTTGTAAATTGAACTAAAGTATTTATAAATATAGTAAAATATTCATGTAGATATTGATTGTGACATTTTGCATGTTATTGTGGTTAATTTAATTTGACTGTTATTAATTTCTATATTCGATTTCAGAAGAAACGAAAGAGTCAAAAGCCTCTATCAAATAAAAATTTTAAAAATATATAAAAAAATTAAAAAAAAATTTGGTTCGATTAATTAAATTAGAGAAGAAACAAAAGTTACAAAGATATAGCATAATTTAGCCAAGAAAAACTTTAAAATAAACATTGGTACCTAGATTAATAACATTCAAATTCAATTAACCACAATCATTGTATGCAAAAGTAGACATATATATATATATTTTTGAACTAGCCTTCAATTAATAATAATCATCTATTCCATCTATCTATACTATCTAAAAGGAACTATAGAGGAAATATTTGATTTCTCCTTTTGCTCATTTTATTTAATGGTTATAAAGTAAAATGATATAATTTTACATTAAAATCATTAAAAAAAAAGAATAATTTATAATTCAGGTAAAATTAAACTAGTTTAAAATTTGATTATCTCTAATATTTGGTTTACCAGTTTATAATTAACGTGAATTAAATTGAGTTTAAAATTTGGTTACTCTGGTTTAAAAAAAAAAAAAAAATCTATCTAATTTTTTTCTATTTGATTCACGTCAAATATGTAGATATTAAAAAAAAAAAAATCTATCTAATTTCTTTTTTAATTTCACGTCAAATGAGTACTTATTCAAATATATATTTATATAAAAAAAAATTGTTTTTCTATTTATTTCATGTTAAATGAGTAGATATTCAAAAGGGTATGAGGAAGAATTTTAAACTTTTTTCTTTGCTTTAAATTTTTGTTCAACCATTTACATTCCAGCTTAAGGAAATTATGTTCAACCAATCATATGGTTTGGTTTCGGTTTACCTATTATCTTTTCTATTAAATTTCATGCCGCATATTTACTATTTATATTTAATTAGAAGTATATTGAATTAAAAATTTATGTTCTAAAATGCTTAACCACATTGCGTGTCCTCAAACTAATAATAATAAAGTAGCCAAACAAAATATGTGGCTACCAATATAGAAGTGTATATTTATTGGATCAGCTTTATTTTCCAATAATTTTTAAGGATTTATTTAACAACTTTACTAATGAAAAATTGGAGAGAAAAAAAGTTCATATTATATAAACATATTCATATAACCATTTCAAAAAAAAAAAAAAATCATGGAAATTAGAAGAAGCCTTGTTTCATGAACGTTAAATTTTCAAAACAAAAATAATTAGCACAAACGATTATCCAAAATATAGATATAAGACAACAAAACATAAAAATTAACATGTCAAAATATTATGTTTATAAACCTAATTTTTAAAAAATAAAGAATTTAATTGATATTAAACTGAGTCTAAACAATTAAATAAGTAAATGTCATTGTCTGAAAAAAGAATCGACGAAAATTTGTTCTCGTTTTTTTTTTCCATACTTAATGCTAGAAGTTAAATTAGAAATCTCAACCATTTCACAATAGGATGGAGAAGTGTGAAGATGTAAGTCGTTTGAAAAGGATATAAAAAATATGCCAAAGAAAATTTAGAAATTTTAGTCTGTAAAATCTTATGGACATAAAATACTCACATATTTTCCCCACTCAGCTTCAAATAAGTTGATTTCTTCCAATATGAACAATAATATAATTGACCTTTCTTTTTGTTTGCTTTTTTCAACAATATATATAATAAAATAAAATAATACTTATTGATGTCAAAATTGTAACTACTCGACTTTTTAGGACTTGAACTAGGTTATCAATATATGCATGCATATATCTAAGACGACTATTTTTCATAATTTTACAAAAAATCAAAATAACTTTTTGATTAAAATAAATATCTTTTGCAAAATTCAAATAACTGAAAATCTTTGATTAGGGGTACAATTTAATAAAACAAAAACCCGTACTTTGAGAAAATTTAAAAGAAAAATAAAGTTATGAATTCAAATGACATAACTAAAATTCTTAAAGAAGAAAACATGACATTTCTAGTGCGGAAAGGCACGATCAAGGTTTTCTTTCATTATTTGCTGGGTGTCCTTTCCTTTACATGAAAAACATAAGTACAAAATACTCGATAAGTAACCCCACCACTGGGGTCAGGCTAAACACTTATGTCCCATACTAGTGGGACATGCATAAGTAACTAATCGGTCATCTAGTGGGAACCCGTCGGCACCCGGTAACATAGTAGGAAACCCGTAGGTCTCCGATAATATAGTAGGAAACCCGTTGGCTTCTGGTATCTTAGTAGAAAACTTGTTGGCTTCTAGGTAGCATTAGGAGGGTAAATCGTCACTTTCCTTTAAAAATGCTTTATTAAGTTCACATTATAAATTATTCCCGATATAGCTATAGCACGGTGGAGTCGGCTTCTTTATCCGTGGTCGTGGTGGGGCGTACTCTCAATCTAAGCGGGATACCTTCATAGACCTACGTGAAGCTAGAAGTAACTACTTTCTATTTTGCTTATAGAATAGATAGAAGGATCTCATCTCTTTCAATCACTTCAGATTCCTTTCCTCACTGATGAAAGTCGAGATAGCGGAGGAATATTCAAGTAAGAATTTGCTCATAGCAACTTTTCAAGAATGCAATATGCTTAACCCTACTCTAACTATTGGATTTGCTGTTCATTCCTATTCCTACTTTTCTTGCGTAATACTCATAAAACGATTCTATATAAACAAATCATTCAAAATTGTCTAATAAAACGATTCTATATCAACAAATCATTCAAAATTGTCTACAATTGCCTAGCTCAAGGGTGGTTCCAATTACTTACCTTAGGATTAGTTCCAAGTAGGCAATTCTCATAAAATCATTGAATTAAAACCCTAGAACATAAATCCAAACTTAAATTAAGTCTTTAGGCCTGATTTCAAATCTTAAAATACTGGCGTAATCCACAAAGAATGAATGATGTCGGCGAAACTGAACAAGGGGAGCGGTTGGGCGACAGTTGAGCAGTCAGCTTGCAAATGGCGGACCAAAACAATGAAATCCGAGATTGACTATATATATATATATACACTTCTTTAGATTCTATTTTCCCTTCCTCTTCCCAAAACCCTCAATATATATATAACTTATCTCATTTAATTTTTCAACCACCGCTTAATAATTTATTTAACCAAAATATCTCCTAACAAATAAATTCTCCAACTTAAATTCAATTTCAACTCATCCTCTTATTTCTGGAATTAATCAAATTCTAAATCTCACCCAGTTCCAAATCTTCGTTAAATCCAACTAGTAAATCTCTACAAATAAATTCAATTTTTCATTAATTGAATTAAATCAAAATTTCTTATCACGATTACTTTAAATTGAATTATTTTCTCAACATAATCCAATTGAGTCTCAAAATTCAAACAATTAACCAAATAATTTATGATAATTAATTTAAAATTACTTAATAATTTGGGATGTCACAAAAATGATTTTTTTTTTCTTTCAATATACGAGATGGTGGAATCTAGTCTTCAATCTCAAAATGGATAGCATAAACTGTAACAACCCCAAATCGTTGGGGTAAATCCTCCTAGTAAATAAGTTTAAGTTATTACGTGTGAAAAAAAAATAATTAAAAATAATAATAAAAAGATAATATTATCTTGGGGCAAGTAAAATAAGGTGATTAATTTTGGTGGGATTGGAAATTGAAGTAAATCTTGGTTGTAGAAGATTTTATTTGATTTTATTTGGATAATTGAAGTAAATCTTGGTTGTAGAAGATTTTATTTGATTTTATTTGGATAATTGAAGTAAATCTTGGTTGTAGAAGATTTTATTTGATTTTATTTTGTTTGGTTGGAAAAGAAAAGGGGAAAGGAGGAAGGAATAGGGAATTTGGGTTTTTATAAATAGGCATCGATTTGCGTGCCAAAATAAAAAAAAAAAAAAAAATAAAAGTAAAAAGGGATTTTTCTCTTCTCCCTCGCGTGCCGCCGCGGTTTCAATCAATCTCTCTCTCTCTCTCTCCTTGCAGTGCCGCCTACTTTCTCTCTCTTCCACCCCGGTGCTCCTCCGCTGCCATTTCAATCAAACCACGCCTGATTTCTCGTCACCAAACCGGTAACGTGAGAGTAAGTATCTCGGACCCAAGGAAAAATTTATAGCTTAATTTGGTTAAAAAACTGTTGATGCTTGAGACTTATGTGATAAAAATTCCCTTAGGTGGCCGGGAATTGTGTCGGAGTAAAAAGGATTGGTGGCAACGGCGAGTTAAGTCACGTTTGGGTAAGGACAGTTTTAAATTTATTTGGAATTAAATGGTGGTGGGACTGGACTTATGGACTGACTTAAGTTGGGAAATTTATTTATTTGCAATTGCCCAGGGATTTTACAAGTTCTGCAGTGTGGTTACATTATTTGGATCAATTCTCAAGTAAGTGGACTTACTACCTGAACCGCCTTCCCGCCATATGTTTAGTTGCCATGATGAGTAGGATTTCTAAGCCCCATGTGTATAGCATGCTTGTATGAGTAGGAATTTCTAAGCCCCATGTGACATAGTATGCTTGTATGAAATTCCCATGCTTAATGGATGTATGTGAATGATGATGCATATGCATATAATATGAGATGTTTTAAACAGTACTGTTAATGCGTGAATTTATGGAGTGTAAGGAGTGAGATTTTAATTGACCCATAAGGTGGGTAGTGGTAGCTCCCCTACGTCGGTTGGATGTTCACCAGACATTGTGGTCCTTCGGGGTCACCAGAGGTTGTGTTCCTTCGGGTTCACCAGATATTGTGGTCCTTCGGGGTCACCAGAGGTTGTGTTCCTTCGGGTTCACCAGATATTGTGGTCCTTCGGGGTCACCAGAGGTTGTGTTCCTTCGGGTTCACCAGATATTGTGGTCCTTCGGGGTCACCAGAGGTTGTGTTCCTTCGGGTTCACCAGATATTGTGGTCCTTCGGGGTCACCAGAGGTTGTGTTCCTTCGGGTTCACCAGATATTGTGGTCCTTCGGGGTCACCAGAGGTTGTGTTCCTTCGGGTTCACCAGATATTGTGGTCCTTCGGGGTCACCAGAGGTTGTGTTCCTTCGGGTTCACCAGATATTGTGGTCCTTCGGGGTCACCAGAGGTTGTGTTCCTTCGGGTTCACCAGATATTGTGGTCCTTCGGGGTCACCAGAGGTTGTGTTCCTTCGGGTTCACCAGATATTGTGGTCCTTCGGGGTCACCAGAGGTTGTGTTCCTTCGGGTTCACCAGATATTGTGGTCCTTCGGGGTCACCAGAGGTTGTGTTCCTTCGGGTTCACCAGATATTGTGGTCCTTCGGGGTCACCAGAGGTTGTGTTCCTTCGGGTTCACCAGATATTGTGGTCCTTCGGGGTCACCAGAGGTTGTGTTCCTTCGGGTTCACCAGATATTGTGGTCCTTCGGGGTCACCAGAGGTTGTGTTCCTTCGGGTTCACCAGATATTGTGGTCCTTCGGGGTCACCAGAGGTTGTGTTCCTTCGGGTTCACCAGATATTGTGGTCCTTCGGGGTCACCAGAGGTTGTGTTCCTTCGGGTTCACCAGATATTGTGGTCCTTCGGGGTCACCAGAGGTTGTGTTCCTTCGGGTTCACCAGATATTGTGGTCCTTCGGGGTCACCAGAGGTTGTGTTCCTTCGGGTTCACCAGATATTGTGGTCCTTCGGGGTCACCAGAGGTTGTGTTCCTTCGGGTTCACCAGATATTGTGGTCCTTCGGGGTCACCAGAGGTTGTGTTCCTTCGGGTTCACCAGATATTGTGGTCCTTCGGGGTCACCAGAGGTTGTGTTCCTTCGGGTTCACCAGATATTGTGGTCCTTCGGGGTCACCAGAGGTTGTGTTCCTTCGGGTTCACCAGATATTGTGGTCCTTCGGGGTCACCAGAGGTTGTGTTCCTTCGGGTTCACCAGATATTGTGGTCCTTCGGGGTCACCAGAGGTTGTGTTCCTTCGGGTTCACCAGATATTGTGGTCCTTCGGGGTCACCAGAGGTTGTGTTCCTTCGGGTTCACCAGATATTGTGGTCCTTCGGGGTCACCAGAGGTTGTGTTCCTTCGGGTTCACCAGATATTGTGGTCCTTCGGGGTCACCAGAGGTTGTGTTCCTTCGGGTTCACCAGATATTGTGGTCCTTCGGGGTCACCAGAGGTTGTGTTCCTTCGGGTTCACCAGATATTGTGGTCCTTCGGGGTCACCAGAGGTTGTGTTCCTTCGGGTTCACCAGATATTGTGGTCCTTCGGGGTCACCAGAGGTTGTGTTCCTTCGGGTTCACCAGATATTGTGGTCCTTCGGGGTCACCAGAGGTTGTGTTCCTTCGGGTTCACCAGATATTGTGGTCCTTCGGGGTCACCAGAGGTTGTGTTCCTTCGGGTTCACCAGATATTGTGGTCCTTCGGGGTCACCAGAGGTTGTGTTCCTTCGGGTTCACCAGATATTGTGGTCCTTCGGGGTCACCAGAGGTTGTGTTCCTTCGGGTTCACCAGATATTGTGGTCCTTCGGGGTCACCAGAGGTTGTGTTCCTTCGGGTTCACCAGATATTGTGGTCCTTCGGGGTCACCAGAGGTTGTGTTCCTTCGGGTTCACCAGATATTGTGGTCCTTCGGGGTCACCAGAGGTTGTGTTCCTTCGGGTTCACCAGATATTGTGGTCCTTCGGGGTCACCAGAGGTTGTGTTCCTTCGGGTTCACCAGATATTGTGGTCCTTCGGGGTCACCAGAGGTTGTGTTCCTTCGGGTTCACCAGATATTGTGGTCCTTCGGGGTCACCAGAGGTTGTGTTCCTTCGGGTTCACCAGATATTGTGGTCCTTCGGGGTCACCAGAGGTTGTGTTCCTTCGGGTTCACCAGATATTGTGGTCCTTCGGGGTCACCAGAGGTTGTGTTCCTTCGGGTTCACCAGATATTGTGGTCCTTCGGGGTCACCAGAGGTTGTGTTCCTTCGGGTTCACCAGATATTGTGGTCCTTCGGGGTCACCAGAGGTTGTGTTCCTTCGGGTTCACCAGATATTGTGGTCCTTCGGGGTCACCAGAGGTTGTGTTCCTTCGGGTTCACCAGATATTGTGGTCCTTCGGGGTCACCAGAGGTTGTGTTCCTTCGGGTTCACCAGATATTGTGGTCCTTCGGGGTCACCAGAGGTTGTGTTCCTTCGGGTTCACCAGATATTGTGGTCCTTCGGGGTCACCAGAGGTTGTGTTCCTTCGGGTTCACCAGATATTGTGGTCCTTCGGGGTCACCAGAGGTTGTGATCCTTCGGGTTCACCAGATATTGTGGTCCTTCGGGGTCACCAGAGGTTGTGTTCCTTCGGGTTCACCAGAGGTTTGTGGTCTTTCGGGATCACCAGAGGTTTGTGTTCCTTCGGGATCACTAGAGGTTGAGTTCCTTCGGGGCTCCAGAGGTTTGTGGACATCCAAATCCAACTGTAGGGAGAGTATAACCAGTTCCCTATGAAAGTATGTTAGATATGCCTGTCTTAAGGCTAATGCACTTAAAGGACTTGGGTGCCAGTATAACCAGTTTCCTATGAAAGTATGTTAGATATGCCTGTCTTAAGGCTAATGCACTTAAAGGACTTGGGTGCCAGTATAACCAGTTTTCTATTGAAGTATGTTGATATGCCTGTTGTATGACTAATGCACTTAAAGGACTTGGGTGCCTAGCCTGGCTCCGGTAGTGGGGTCACTTACTGAGCAATATAATTGCTCACCCTTTTATCTTATTTTTTTTTTTCCTTACTATTTAGCATAGTGTCTTTTTGAAATATGCATGCATTGAGTAATGGTCCGATTAGATTGTATTAGTCGGGTCGTTACAACTTTATGTTAATTTAATTATGCTAATGTTAGTGATGTCAAAATTTATTGGTGATTTGTTTTGAATTTATTTGTATGTGTGTTATCTTTTCATTACGAAATAAGTGAAACCGCCATTTTTCAAAGAAGAGAAAAATGTAGCCACATGTATTTGGTTCCTTTTAAAAGAAAAAAAAAAAATTGATTGCTAGCTTAATATATATATATATATATATATATATATATATATTATGTCATTGAGGTTAAATGAATTTGATTATTAATAATTTCTACATTCATGTTTTCTTTAACGATTTTATTAGCTAAAATTTGCTATCTTTTTGTTTGTCATAGAGAGAAGTAAAAAACCTCTACCAAATCAAAATTAAAAAAAACTTACTCTTTTTTTTTTATTATTTTTTTACAATTATTTTGGTTCCTTTAATTAAATTAGAGAAGAAACAAAAGGCATAAAAGCTCGAGTTGTTTTCAAGTATATAAAAATGAAACAAAATATTCACAAGTATACCAAAATTTTACTGTGTATGTGCGATAAACTGCGACAGACTACTACATGTGTCTATCTGTGTCATAATAGACAAAGTTAGTAGTCTATCGCGATCTATTGCATATGGGCTATGATATTTTACTATTATTTTAAAATATTTTCAACAATTTTGTCATTTAAAATAATTTTTCTAAAAGATATACAAAAATAATAAAAACTTTAAAATATACATGGATATTGAGATTAATAACATTCGAATTCAATTAACTACAACTAATGCATGCAAAAATAGTTAACTTAGCCAATCAATCAATTAATAATAATAAAAGAAGCCAAAAACAAAATATGTGACTGCCAAAAAATATAAAATTGTATTTTAATTGGATCAACTCTATTTTCCAATAATTTTTAAGGATTTATTTAAGAACTTTAATAAATGAAAAATTGGAGAGGAAAACAGTTCATTTGTTTAATTACCCTGAACTTCAATTTGTTGGTTGACTTAATTTTAACAATGAAGTTATAAATGAAGTAATAAAAGTGACATTATTTTCCCTATTTCTTGTAATAATTTTATTTTTATTTTTATTTTTATTTTCTTTAAATTTTATATGGAGGGGAAGATTATTTTCTGTGGCTGAGTTATTTGTAGGTACAAAAAAATCTTGCAAAGTTGCAACTCTAGAACGTTCTCAATTGTATGTATCATAGTTTTAAAGAGACGAAACAGTTTTTTTGTTTTTTAACAAACAAAAGAACAACCAAAGCATTAAAGGAGAAATGAATCATAACTGAGAGCAAAAGCCATTCATGGAGTCATTTTGTGACGCTGCGCATGGAAAGCTAATTCATCAATCAATGAGTTATTATTCCTTTTATCAATGAGTTATTATCCCTATAATGACAAATAGAAAACTTATGGATTATGGATTATACTTTTATGATAGAGATCACGAATAGAGTCAACAGATAATTGAATCCATTGCAGTTCAAAAGTTGTAAATCCTAATAAGTCATTTAAACTTACCCCATTCAACTATTATTAAGAGACAATATAAGTAATTATAATTGATTTTAGATACTACTTTTAGCCCAAAGACATGTAACATCTTCTATCTAAGTATTCCTTTAGAAATGTGCAACAAAAAAACAAATTTGGAACAACTACAAGTTTAAAATTCCTTCAACTTTGGATTATTCTACAAAACAAAAAAAAAAAAAGAAAAGAAAATGGAGCTGATAAGGACTTGTCAATGATGAAGAGTGCATCTCTTAGATTTAATATGCCCAGCCTGCCATGTTACTCATCTCGTATCATTTTCAAAATATTATTCAATAAGATTTTATTATAATATGTAACGGTTAAATAATTTATTAGTTGACACATGTCTCTTCCAACTACCAATTACACTTGTTTAAGTCACGACCATTTATTAATCTTTTTCTATCGTTATTATTTTCGATAATTAATTTGTGGGTAATATTTTTTTTTAGAAATTATTGGCTATATCATAGTAATTTAAATTTTGGTATTTTAGTTAGCTTTTTCCCTTGTTTCTATTCAGGTCCCAAAAATGCACTAGATACTCTCCAATCTCCTATCTTCATCACAATCGAGTGATGTCTACATTAAATTTTGAAATACTTGTATGGCTAAGAAGTATGGACCTTCTAAATACAGAAGACCCAATTTGACTGTGGCTGCAAGAGGAAGAGGTTAATTTGACTGTATTGAGGTTTTTAGTGGAGGAATTCTTGAGTTGAATATGGGCATGATGGTGCAAAACAATGTAGGACTTTTTGGTGTCATTTCCAAAAGACCCAATCAAATGAAATGTATATTATACCAATCAATACTATTCATACTACTAAGTAGTATAAGTGGCAAGACTAGATAGATCTGCAAGGAATCACAAATATTAGTTTCTCAAAGCTAATTATTTAGTTAAAGTCATAAATGAGAGTTTTTTGTGTGGTTTGAGATTTAAATATGCATGAAAATAAAGTGCAAGGAAAGTAAAAGATAGATGAGCAATCAGAACAAAACATTCTAGCAAAGTAACGGAATCACCCAATGTAATTTTGATCATCGAATTATCAAAGTATCATTTTAACTTCTTACCAATGCCTAGCCCAATTGATTAAAAAGGTTAACCAATGGTCTCATATCAAATTAGCCAATTTGATTAGATGAGAAGCATCATAATCAATTTAACTAACCACACAATATACCTTTGGGATTATGCTAAGATAAGTTTCCAATTGGAAAACCCTAACTAGAAATTTAATACGATTTTCTCCAAGCTAGTAAAACAATGCTCTTCGTTGTTGACCTCATATCACAAGTCTACCTAACCTTTTGCATCTTAGAGATTACCTATAATTACATGTCACATATTATATGTTAATCTAAAGCGTTGAATTGCACAATCAAACATTGGCTATCAATCAATAAAAAGAAAATGTCATTCATAATCAATAAATCCAAAGTAAAACCCATAAACAAAAAATCTCAATCATATTATCAAAATACTCCAAAAATACAATAGGTTCCTAAAAAGCATCTAGCCTTTGATTTAGAGATGTTTCTAGGAAAATTATTATTTCTAACTTAAAAATGTTTTTGGATGACAAATCAAACCCAATTTTAAAAAACTTCTGTTTCTAACCTCTTTTTCACCTTTTTCAACTTTTTAGTGGAGGGCCCCACAATGTGGAATAGCATTTTTGTCCTCATTAATTCTATCTCTTCCTTTCTGGAAAACCCTTCATTGGTTGGATTCTACTCGAGTACCGTTGATTTCGACAAAGCTACTTTGTTGATATTCCATTTCTAGGCTTTTTTTTTTCCAACACATGCACTTAAATATTATGTTCGAGGGGGGTTTTGTGTGATTTATGTTAAGAGTATAAAAAAGCACAAAGGATTTTGACAATTTTGAACCTGGGTTTCTTCGAATCCATTCTGAAAAAGAACCACGATTTCTGCTAAGTAATGGTCCTGTAATGAATAAATATGTTGTTTTTTATCAGAACTTTATGGAAAAAGTTAGCTCAGAACTTTATGAGAAAAGTCACCAAAGAGCTAATTCCTTCCCGGTAAGTTCAAACTTACCAGGAAGTGAGCTCTCTGTCACTTTTCTTTCCTGGTAAGTTCTCCTCGCATCTACCTGCAAAGTTCAAACTCCCCCTATGTTTTATTTTGAAAGTCTAAGTGTCCAATTTTTTAAAAAAAAAAACATTAGATTTATTCATTTCAGGTCCATTACTTAGTAAAAATTGTGGTTCTTTTTCAGAATGATTTGACAGAAACCCAGCTTCAAAATAGTTAAAGTCCTTCGTGCTTTTTTATACTCCTAACAGAAATCGCACAAAAACTCCTCTCCAACATAATATTTCAATGGAATCTCAACAAAGTAGCTTTGTCGAAATTGGAGATATTCGTGTAGATTCCAACCAATGAAGGATTTTTCAGAGAGAAAGGGATGAAATTAATGAGGACAAAATGTCATTTCACATTTTGAGGCACTCTACTAAAAAGCTAAAAAGGTGAAAAAGAAGTTTTTCAGAATTGGGCTAGATTTGTCCTCCAAAAACTCCTTCAGGTTAGAAATAGCAATTTCCCATGTGTTCTATTGGATTTGATGTTGCTTGCTAATGGTTTTCAGGTAATTATGAAGAAAATAAGTTTTGGAAGTCAAAAGAACCAAACTTAGCCAAAATCGGATGAAAAGGTGAAAAAAAAAGTTGAAAAACTAAAAATACAGGGCAGCGGTGCAGTGCTAGTGCGACGCTGCCTCGACACTAAAACTCGAGAGAAATGCAATTTATGCAACTTTTAGGGTAGGAAAAGGTGACAGACAGCGCCGCAGCGCCATGCTTTTATGATAGATAGTGTCACGAAGCCAATTTTAGGGTTACGACACCAGTTTTTCATATTTGAAAAAATTGCATTTTTGGAAAGTTTTTGGGCAGCCATTTCTATAAATTGAGAGGTCCTCAACAGCCTAATCATGAAAACTAAAAGGAAAAGAGAGCTTAAAAGTGTGAGTTTGCTATCAAAAAGAGAGGAAAGTGTTGGAGAAGAGTTGAAGACTGCTCGAGATCTGGA
Source organism: Citrullus colocynthis (assembly GCA_031780015.1). Classification (NCBI taxonomy): domain Eukaryota; kingdom Viridiplantae; phylum Streptophyta; class Magnoliopsida; order Cucurbitales; family Cucurbitaceae; genus Citrullus; species Citrullus colocynthis. The sequence goes on from QLSR01001481.1 coordinate 966,300, forward strand.
TGTGCTGACCAAGTGGAGATCGAAGGAATTCAACGCCGGGAAACAATTTGAGAGTCTTTCTTCCTAAGTTTCTCTTTCTATTTTACTTTTATGCTTGAGAATTCGTATGAAAGTATGTATTTGATGTCTATCCGTGGGTAAACTCATAGTTTTAGGATGTTGGATTATTTAATTATGGATTTAAGTTAATGATTTAGTGTTTTTCATGAATGTTGTTGAATGATATGTTTTTCAATGCTATTGTGCTTTATTCTTTGTTGATTCATCATCAATAATTGTGAGGTTAGATGTATGATTGAGTGGTTGTATATTTAATTGGATATATGGCATTGAATCTCTACTAATCTTTCACGAAAATAGCTAGGTTATTAGAAAAAGTTGATTATGATTATCCTTAATGCTATGCCTCTTAATTTGGTTTCAAAAAATTAGTAATCAATTAAGTTGCATAAGAAATTGTTGTTTTTTAGAGAAAATAATTCGGATATTGGTTTCTAGACTTAAACATATTGTTCGCACATAATTCCATGAAAACCTAAAACATGACTTAATGAAGTAATTAATGACATCAAAACCCTAGAACACTCTTATCCCTTGAATTTTCACTTGCTTTTGTTTTCTTTATTTTCAAAATACAAAATCCAATCTCAATTTCGATTCCTTAGATAAAATCAGCTCAATTCTTGTATAGATAAGTGAATATATCAAATTCAATCTCCAGTGGATACGATACTCCGACTTAAATCATTTTATATTATAACTTGACTTGTGCACTTGTGGATTTTGCACATCAGTTCCTCCAAAATCCCCTAAATTAGAAAACCATATATCTTACCTTTTTATAGTGGTGGAAAAGATAGAACTCAGCATCATTTTTCCTTGATTATAGAAAAAAGATGAAAGAAACCCTAACTAATGTTGTAGATGGATAGAGGGCGAAAAAATGAAGAAAACAAGTGGTTATTTGCCCAAAATGAATACCTGGATCCAAAGATATGACCAAAAAACTAAATAGTAGTTTTTATATCGCAAGACAGCGCTACTACACTACGAAAAAATGTAGGATGTATTTTAGAGCCGTGACGAGGTTTTTTAGGAGCGGTTTGGTCTTTTTGACTTCCATTTGCCCTAATTACTTCATTAACACTCTAAATTGGTATGTTTTAACTCTGTTTTCTTCCCAATGCTCGATACTTATTTAAGCACATTAAATATCACCAATGGACAATATTAGAGACATTAAGATAGTACATTTTAGGTGTTATCAATAGTCATTCTCAAAATTAGGTGGCAAACTGTTTGATTTTTTGGACAATTCACAAGAAAAAGTCCTCAAGTATTGGTGGATGATTATGTATGTTAAATAAAAAATAATAATAATAAAAGGTCAAGCCTTAAATGACATATGGGCTTCGGTACCTATATCCTAGTCAATTAGTTAAGACTCATATATTTTCAAAGAAAAGATGAAAGATTCGAATTTTCCACTAGAGTTAAAAAAAGAAAAAAACAAAAAAGAAAAAAAGAAAAAAAGAATTATAGGTGACCTAAGGTACAAAGATCTAATTTGCTTATGGGTTTCTATTAAAATTTACATCATAGTTATTTAAATTTGGATCATTTAGACCTTATTTAGTAATCATTTGATTTTTTAGAATTAAGACTATTTCCTCTCAATTTTTTACAAAAGTTTGCATCTCTCTTAAGTGAACAAATCAAATTTTTAGTTAAATTTCAAAAACAAAAACAAGTGTTAAAAAATTATTTTCTTTACTTTAAAACTTGGTTTGATTTTTAAAAATATTAGTGAAAAATAGATAATAGAGCAAAAAATTTAGAGGTAGCCAAAGAATTGTTTACTTAATTTTCAAAAACTAAAAATAAAAAATCAAATGATTACTAAAAAAAGACCTTAGTTGTAACGACCCGACTAATACATCCTAATCAGACCATTACTCAATGCATGCAAATTTCAAGAAAAGACCCGACGCTGAGTAATAAGAAAGAAACAATGCTACTTACGGAAATTTCTGTTTTATTTAATCCCATATAGAAAGAAATTTTGGTTCGGGGTACCCCTAATAAAATCAACAAAATTCCATGAACAGAAAACAAAAACAAAATCCATATACAAAATAAAAGACAAGCCTCAAAAAAAAAAAATGCAGTGCTAGGCGGAAGCTACTATGGGTCCCGTGAAGCCATCAAGGTTTCCTCTTGTCATTCGCCAGCACGTTCTTTCCCTTACCTGAAAAAAAAAATAAGATAAAAGGGTGAGCAATTATATTGCTCAGTAAGTGACCCCACTACCGGAGCCAGGCTAGGCACCCAAGTCCTTTAAGTGCATTAGTCATACAACAGGCATATCAACATACTTCAATAGGAAACTGGTTATACTGGCACCCAAGTCCTTTAAGTGCATTAGCCTTAAGACAGGCATATCTAACATACTTTCATAGGGGACTGGTTATACTCGCACCCAAGTCCTTTAAGTGCATTAGCCTTAAGACAGGCATATCTAACATACTTTCATAGGGAACTGGTTATACTCTCCCTAAGTTGGATTTGGATGTCCACAAACCTCTGGAGCCCCGAAGGAACTCTTACCTCTGGTGATCCCGAAGGATCACAAAACCTCTGGTGATCCCGAGGGAACACAACCTCTAGTGAACCCGAAGGAACACATCCTCTGGTGACCCCGAAGGACCACAACCTCTGGTGAACCCGAAGGAACACAACCTCTGGTGAACCCGAAGGAACACAACCTCTGGTGACCCCGAAGGACCACAACCTCTGGTGAACCCGAAGGAACACAACCTCTGGTGACCCCGAAGGACCACAACCTCTGGTGAACCCGAAGGAACACAACCTCTGGTGACCCCGAAGGACCACAACCTCTGGTGAACCCGAAGGAACACAACCTCTGGTGACCCCGAAGGACCACAACCTCTGGTGAACCCGAAGGAACACAACCTCTGGTGACCCCGAAGGACCACAACCTCTGGTGAACCCGAAGGAACACAACCTCTGGTGACCCCGAAGGACCACAACCTCTGGTGAACCCGAAGGAACACAACCTCTGGTGACCCCGAAGGACCACAACCTCTGGTGAACCCGAAGGAACACAACCTCTGGTGACCCCGAAGGACCACAACCTCTGGTGAACCCGAAGGAACACAACCTCTGGTGACCCCGAAGGACCACAACCTCTGGTGAACCCGAAGGAACACAACCTCTGGTGACCCCGAAGGACCACAACCTCTGGTGAACCCGAAGGAACACAACCTCTGGTGACCCCGAAGGACCACAACCTCTGGTGAACCCGAAGGAACACAACCTCTGGTGACCCCGAAGGACCACAACCTCTGGTGAACCCGAAGGAACACAACCTCTGGTGACCCCGAAGGACCACAACCTCTGGTGAACCCGAAGGAACACAACCTCTGGTGACCCCGAAGGACCACAACCTCTGGTGAACCCGAAGGAACACAACCTCTGGTGACCCCGAAGGACCACAACCTCTGGTGAACCCGAAGGAACACATCCTCTGGTGAACCCCCAGCCGACGTAGGGGAGTTACCACTACCCAGTACTCATGACCAATTTAAATTCTCACTCCTTTACTTCCATGAATTTATACACTAACAGCGCTGTTTACAATCATCTCATATACAAGCATAAGCATTTCACATACATCCTTTGAAACATAGGAAAAATCATACAAGCATGCTATCTCAATGGGCGTAGAAGTATTACTCATCATGGCAACTAAACATAAGGCGGGAAGGTGGTTCAGGTAGTAAAGTCACTTACCTGAGCAATTATATTCACTTATTCGCACGGCAGTCTGTTGGAAAGTTCTTGGTCCACCAAGTGTGGCTTAACTTGCAGTTGCTCTAATCCTTTTTACCCAACACAATTCCCGGCCACCTAAGGGAATTTTTATCACATAAGTCTCAAGCATCAACAGTTTTTTAACCAAATTAAGCTATAAATTTTTCCTTGGGTCCGAGATACTTACTCTCACGTTACCGGTTTGGTGACGAGAAATCAGGCGTGGTTTGATTGAAATGGCAGCGGAGGAGCACCGGGGTGGAAGAGAGAGAAAGTAGGCGGCACTGCAAGGAGAGAGAGAGAGAGAGATTGAAACCGCGGCGGCGCTGAAGATGTCGCGGCGGCGCTCCACTTGCGAGGAAGGAGAAGAAGAAGAAGAAGAAGAAGAAGAAGAAGAAGAAGAAAGAAAGAAAGAAGAGAGTAGCGTCGGCGGAAGAAGAAGAAAGAAAGGAAAAAACCAGGGGGGGCGGCGGCACGCGAGGGAGAAGAGAAAAATCCCTTTTTACTTTTTCTTTTTTTTTTTATTTTGGCACGCAAATCGATGCCTATTTATAAAAACCCAAATTCCCTATTCCTTCCTCCTTTCCCCTTTTCTTTTCCAACCAAACAAAATAAAATCAAATAAAATCTTCTACAACCAAGATTTACTTCAATTATCCAAATAAAATCAAATAAAATCTTCTACAACCAAGATTTACTTCAATTATCCAATCCCACCAAAATTAATCACCTTATTTTACTTGCCCTAAGATAAAATTATCTTTTTTTTTTTTTTTTAAATTCCAAGTTTTTCCTTAGCTCAAATTTCTAAATTCCAACTTAGCTTAAATAAAGGCATGAATATATAAGGATAACTATATTTTTATTATTATTATCTTTTTTTTTCACACATAATAACTTAAACTTATTTACTAAGAGGATTTACCCCAACGATTTGGGGTTGTTACATTCTTCCCCCCTTGAGAAACTTTCGTCCCCGAAAGTTTTTACTGTTGGAACAACTCTGGGTACTCTGACCTCATTTCATCCTCTCGTTCCCACGTTGCCTCCTCACGCTGGTGGTTCTGCCAAAGGACTTTCACCAATGCTATCTCCCGGTTGCGCAGAACCTTCACTTCCCTTGCGAGAATTTGCACTGGCCTTTCCTCATAACTTAAATCTTTGCGCAACTGTAAGGGCTCAAAGTCGATCACATGGGATGGATCTGCCATATACTTCCGAAGCATGGAGACATGGAACACATTATGAACTGCGGAGAGCGACGGTGGCAAGGCTAACCGATAGGCCACGGGGCCAACTCGCTCCAATATTTCAAACGGTCCAATGAACCGAGGGCTTAGCTTCCCCTTCTTCCCGAACCTCAAGACACCTTTCATAGGTGCCACTTTCAAGAATACCTTCTCACCTACCTCAAATTCCAAATAGCCTAATGAAACATAGACTTAACTTCCCCTTCCTTCCAAACCTCAAAACACCTTTCACTTTCAGGAACATTTTATCCCTTACCACAAACTTCAGATCTCGACGTCTCACATTAATCTAACTTTTCTATCTGCTCTGTGATGTTTGCATGCAGACTCTAAACTTTTGGGTAGCCTCATTTGTAGTCTGCACGCTCAGGTCCTTACAATTTTCATTTTCCAACTTCATCTTAGTAAACTGGAAATCTGCAACTATTCCCATACAAGGCTTCAAATGGCGCCATGCCACTAATGACTTGGTAATTCTTATTATAAGCAAACTCGATGAGATGCAACTGGGAGTCCCAACTTCCTAGGAAATTTAATGTGCAAGCGTGCAACATGTCCTCTAGAGTTTGGTTCAACGCTCGGCTTGACCATCATGCTATGGGTGGAAAGCTGAACTGAACTTCAATTTAAAACCTATCACTTTCTGAGACACTTCAAAAAAATTGGATGCTAAATGAGGGTCTCTAACGGACATAACTAAAATTGGTATCCCCCAAAGTGTGATAACCTCTTTCATAATAAAACTAGGAAACTTAAAATATTGAAAATCAGCAGTACTCTTTAACTTACTCTAAGAATCTTTGTGAGCTTAGGAAATCGTACTCTTTTAAAACATGTATCTGAACTGATCGAGCTGGCAGAGAGAAATCTTCATATGTGCGGCGAAACAATTGGTCATACTTGATACAACATAGTCCTAAGATGTGTAGCAAGGAAAATTTGGTCCATTGGGATCCACTTCTACTTTAGAAGCATTAACTGAGATGCCCATCTTGGTAGCTACAGGTGTGAGAAATCACATTGTCCAACTAAATCTCATATTCATTAGATGCCTAC
>QLSR01001481.1:973158-999019 GCA_031780015.1 Citrullus colocynthis
TTTACCTTCTCAACTAAATGTTCATATTGTAGAATTCTTCTTCACCAATTTTCATTGCCTTTCGACTCCAAAAGTTTCTCTCGTGGTCTCTTTAGCTTAACTAAATTCTTTTCATCTTAACCATGGTATGGGTAACTAAGTACCTTGAGGTACTTCTTAAGTTTAACTCTTTAGTTCAAAAGCCACATTTCCTTTCTAAATCCTGTTCAAACTAGCTTTCCTTCCAAATCACACCATCTAAATAAGGTATTCTTCAGAAAAGTTTGCTCACATGAAGTTCACTTACTTTCCAGCTTGAACATTTTCACTCTTCGAGTACTACACATGAATAACCAAAGTACATCATGCAGTCCATCAACCTTAAACTCCACAATAGTACTTTTGTCATATTAAACCTCAGGAGTTTTCATATAAGAGGCACTAACTCTAATAGCTAGAAATTCCTTGGGATGCCTTATCCCCTTAGACAAACCTTTTTTTTTCCCCTTTTTAGGCACGTTATTCGAAGAGCCAAAACACACACTTATTCAAACCACCAATCTTCAGTGCCACCGATGTGATCATGTCCTAATAACCCTTTCAAAATTCTTCTTGAGACATTTGACTTAATGTCAAGCAACCTTTAATAAACTATAATCTCTCTCTTCTCCTTTCTATCTTCAAAACATCCTTAATCTTGTCCTTAAGTACGTGTCTTAGGAAAGAATTCTTTGTACTGCCACTAAGCTCAATACAAAACACAACAATAGCCTTGATGAATTATTGTCTATAGTAGTTTATTCCTTGGCTTAATCATATATATACTTTTATTCCTAAACTGCCATAACTCTACATAATTTTATCAATCTTTAAGATCTCTGAACTGAACTATATATATTCCTTTCAAACAGATCTTCCATGAGATAAACTAGCACAAGGTGACCTCTTAATAATTCTTTTTTTTTTTTTTCCTTTTTCTAGTGCCTTAACTGAATAATCAATTTATAATAACTTCTATCGAGTCATTAGCCTAGCATTAGAACAAAACTGGTGCATTTAAGCTAAACAAATATTTTAATGCACAACTTTTCATGAGAAAAACTTTACATGCAAGGCATACCTGGCGATGACGAAGAACCCTTTGATGGCCATAGGGACAGTCTGGACTTACATAGTAAATCAAAATATTGATAAACTTTTGTATTAGGATGTATTAGGATAACTATATTTTTATTATTATTATCTTTTTTTTTTCACACATAATAACTTAAACTTGTTTACTAAGAGGATTTACCCCAACGATTTGGGGTTGTTACATTAGTAGTCTTTGATCTCTCTTCCTATTTGGATCCGAAACTTATTATTGTTCATGAAAATACAGCGATGTCTACGTTAAAAAATTTCAAAATACTTGTATGACTGAGAAATATAACCACTCTTCTAATATTTTTTCATTACAAAACTACATATATTGATGAAATGCAATTAAAAAAATCTAATAGCGTGTTCGGTTTAACTTTTGAAGTGTTTAATTTTTAAAATAATTCATTTTGAAAAAAAAATTGAAGTGTTTAGCAACCACTCATAATAGTTTTTTAAACACTTTCAAATTTTATTTTAAACTCTTTTTATCAAAAGAGTTTAAATAAAAATGTTTTAATAAATAATTTTTTTCTCTAATCAATCTAAAGAGACCTTAAGTCAAGTCTTCGTCCTAAATCACATATGCCCTAACTAATTAACCACATCATAGTTGAGCAGGTTAAGATGTATGTTATCAATAAAAAGATAGAAGATTTGAATCTCTATTCTCATATGTTAATTATCGAAATATATAATCTATTTATGGATTTTCTATTAAAACTAAAGATTGAAGAATTCATTGTATGCTTTAAAAAAAAAAAATTCAAAGCCGGTAAAAGAGTGTAAATATTTACTAAGTTGGTTAGAACAATTTTGTTTTTAGTTTAATTTCTACTCGAATGATCTATCATCGTCCTTTATTAATACAGATTTAAAGTATATCTGTAACGACCCGACTAATACATCCTAATCAGACCATTACTCAATGCATGCAAATTTCAAGAAAAGACCCGATGCTGAGTAATAAGAAAGAAACAATGCTACTTACGAAAATTTTTGTTTTATTTAACCCATATAGAAAGAATTTTTGGTTCGGGGTACCCCTAATAAAATCAACAAAATTCCATGAACAGAAAACAAAAACAAAATCCATATACAAAATAAAAGACAAGCCTAAAAAAAAATGCAGTGCTAGGCGGAAGCTACTATGGGTCCCGTGAAGCCATCAAGGTTTCCTCTTGTCATTCGCCAGCACGTTCTTTCCCTTACCTGAAAAAAAAAATAAGATAAAAGGGTGAGCAATTATATTGCTCAGTAAGTGACCCCACTACCGGAGCCAGGCTAGGCACCCAAGTCCTTTAAGTGCATTAGTCATACAACAGGCATATCAACATACTTCAATAGGAAACTGGTTATACTGGCACCCAAGTCCTTTAAGTGCATTAGCCTTAAGACAGGCATATCTAACATACTTTCATAGGAAACTGGTTATACTGGCACCCAAGTCCTTTAAGTGCATTAGCCTTAAGACAGGCATATCTAACATGCTTTCATAGGGAACTGGTTATACTCTCCCTACAATTGGATTTGGATGTCCACAAACCTCTGGAGCCCCGAAGGAACTCTTACCTCTGGTGATCCCGAAGGATCACAAAACCCTCTGGTGATCCCAAGGGAACACAACCTCTAGTGAACCCGAAGGAACACATCCTCTGGTGACCCCGAAGGACCACAACCTCTGGTGAACCCGAAGGAACACATCCTCTGGTGAACATCCAGCCGACGTAGGGGAGTTACCACTACCCAGTACTCATGACCAATTTAAATTCTCACTCCTTTACTTCCATGAATTTATACACTAACAGCGCTGTTTACAATCATCTCATACCACAAGCATAAGCATTTCACATACATCCTTTAAAACATGGGAAAAATCATACAAGCATGCTATCTCAATGGGCGCAGAAGTATTACTCATCATGGCAACTAAACATAAGACGGGAAGGTGGTTCAGGTAGTAAAGTCACTTACCTGAGCAATTATATTCACTTATTCGCACGGCAGTCTGTTGGAAAGTTCTTGGTCCACCAAGTGTGGCTTAACTTGCAGTTGCTCTAATCCTTTTTACCCAACACAATTCCCGGCCACTCTCACGTTACCGGTTTGGTGACGAGAAATCAGGCGTGGTTTGATTGAAATGGCAGCGGAGGAGCACCGGGGTGGAAGAGAGACAAAGTAGGCGGCACTGCAAGGAGAGAGAGAGAGAGATTGATTGAAACCGCAGCGGCGCTGAAGATGTCGCGGCGGCGCTCCACTTGCGAGGAAGGAGAAGAAGAAGAAGAAGAAGAAGAAGAAGAAGAAGAAGAAGAAGAAAGAAAGAAGAGAGTAGCGTCGGCGGAAGAAGAAGAAAGAAAGGAAAAAACCAGGGGGGGCGGCGGCACGCGAGGGAGAAGAGAAAAATCCCTTTTTACTTTTTTCTTCTTTTTTTTTTTATTTTGGCACGCAAATCGATGCCTATTTATAAAAACCCAAATTCCCTATGCCTTCCTCCTTTCCCCTTTTCTTTTCCAACCGAAGAAAATAAAATCAAATAAAATCTTCTACAACCAAGATTTACTTCAATTATCCAAATAAAATCAAATAAAATCTTCTACAACCAAGATTTACTTCAATTATCCAATCCCACCAAAATTAATCACCTTATTTTACTTGCCCTAAGATAAAATTATCTTTTTTTTTTTTTTCTAAATTCCAAATTTTTCCTTAGCTCAAATTTCTAAATTCCAACTTAGCTTAAATAAAGACATGAATATATAAGGATAACTATATTTTTATTATTATTATCTTTTTTTTCACACATAATAACTTAAACTTATTTACTAAGAGGATTTACCCCAACGATTTGGGGTTGTTACAATATCTTCCTAACCTTTGTAATTGACTTATACATACTTTTCAATGTAAAATAGTGACATATAACTAAAATATAAACTAAGAAGAGATAGAATTAAATGAAAGAGTTCCAATTGAATAGGAGAGGATATGAATTGGTGAATTATTCACATTTGTGTGTGTGTGAGTGTGTGGTTGACAAGAAATTCCAAAAAGAGAAAACAAATATTGAAAGCAAAAGGTGATAGGCAAGCACCTGATCTGTTGGATTTGGATTGGGTTTATGATCTTATTCTCAATCCCATTATCACATATACATTATATGCCTTATGCTTCTTCATCATCCTCAAAGTGGCCCAAAATAAGCTCCACCATAGATTTTGTTAGTGTACCCTATACCACTCCATAGATTCTCCCTCTCATCATTTATTACAATTCTATCCATTCAAATTTCAATTTATTTTTCCTTTTTCCCTTTTTTGCCACACCCACATATCTTATTAATAATGCTTAGTTCTACTATGTTGAACGTGCTAGGGATAGCGAACTTTCAAATATCTCCACAATAGTATTATCCACTTTGGGCATAAAATCTCATGGTTTTGCTTTTTGATTTCAAACGAAAAGCCCTCACCACGGCTAACTCCTCTTCACGGGTATTGTCCACTTTAGTCATAAACTCTCTTGGTTTTACTTTTGGTTTCATCCCAATAGATCTCATACCAATGGAAATAGTTGTCCTCACTTATATACCCATGATCATCCCTTAACTAATTGATGTGGGACTTTGGTCGCATTTCAACAAAGAGGGAGAGGAAAGAGAGTGGGTTTTTGTTATAATTATTGTTTTTATTATTTTAAGGAAAAATTGCACAAACAACCCATGAACTATGGAGTTTGTTACAAGTATACCCTTAAAGTCTTAATTTGATCAATCACTCTATTGAACTTTGTGATTTATTACAATTACACTCATGAAATTTTAATTTGATCTATTAGTTGCCTCTAGTTTGTTAATCGTTGTAATCAACCTCAATAGTATGTTAACATTTTAGGTCTAGACTCTTATTCATGAGTTATATAAATATTTTAAACTTATTTCTTTATTGAATTAACCACTCATGAAATTTAAAATTTTTAAAGAAAATTAATTAAAAAAAAAAGGATTATTCTAGAATTTAAAAGTTTAGAGGTGTAATTGTAACAAACCACATAATTCAAAAAAAGATTGATGGATCAAATTAAGAGTTTAGCAGGGACATTGTAACAAATCTCATAGTTCAAGGGTGGTTTGTACAATTTTTTCTTATTTTAATTTTTCAGGTGAACATCATAAATAATAACAAGATTTATCATGTTATTGCAATTAATTCTTTTTTCGAAATTGGTTAAATAATAACAATGACTTTCATGAAGGAAAAAGATCGTAATATAAATATCTTTTCAAAATTTATAGCAAAAATAAAAAATATCGAGACCAAAATAGTAGTAATTTTAACCAAAACCAATTTTACGTGGAAAATTAATGTGAATTAGTCCCATATAGTGAGTGGTAATTAATTATAAATTGATATTTTTTCCAATAATTTCCACTCTTTGAAATGTTATATTCTTGTTGTATGTATCACAACATATATTTTTGGAGGTGATATGAATTGTGATATATTTTAAAACTTTGTGGCTCAATTTGTTTGGTTCTTCTTTTGGACTTTACCTAAAAGTTCATACTATACCAACCAATTAGAGGATGTGGCCCTTATATGGTTGTATATACTTTGAATATTCTCCATCTTTTTTTTCTGATATGAGATCATGTTCAAATTTTCAACAATTTTTTAAGGGCACATGGTTTCAAAGTGTATGAATGAGAGGGGAGAGGAATGGGTGAGTGAGGAATCTTTTTTCTTATTTTTTATTATTAGTTTGCACTTGGAAATAATATATTAATATTTGCTTATTTTTATGAAATTAGTGTTGCAATTTAATTTTTACCTTCAACTTAAATAAGTGTTGTTTTCTTTTGCCATTGAGTAGACTTTCTTCTAAAAAATTATAAATGAAATTAATGTTTTTATGCTCATTTAATAAATATAAAACATATCCTTTATATGAAATTTGATAAAGTTTCACATAAATTTAATCACTTAGAGTTGAATTTTTGTCGATTTTTATTAAGAATCAAACTTCCGACTTTAAAAAAAATGCACATTTTAAGTACCACTAAAAGTTAAGATTGTTTTGATAAATGGTAATTTAACCTCAAAACAATATATATAATAGCATTCCAACCGTCACTTTTCAAACTTCCAAAAATAACATAAAGTAAAGTTGGTAACAAAACAAAAAATTTCAGTTGGTACTAAAATAATATGAACAATTTTGTATGTTATCTCCGTTAATTCATTGAATGTCAAAAAAAAAAAACGTTTAAGAATGATGTGAAACTTATAAATATATATATATATATATATATATATATATATATATATATATTAAGTGACATGTCAAATTCTAAATGAAGAGAATATTTCTACTAGTTCTATAATTTTTACAAATAACAAAATACATTTAAGTCATGTAAAGGGGGTAGCGGTGGGCTCAGTTGAAGGGTTCCTGGTCAAGGTTTCACACTTTTATGCAGTTGCATGTTTACTTAGAGCTGGAAGAGGCAAATTAATGTTTGAGAAGTCGAGGCTATTTTGGAGGGTCTCAAAGCGATCAAGCAGGAATGGCATGGGACCAATTCACTTTTAGTGGTTGATAGGCAAAGATTTCTTCTTTGGGAGTCGTTTTATTTCCCAAAGAGAAACCCCTATCAAAAGAAATTTATAATACCAAATCCTACTTCTATTACTACAATGGCGTAGCAACAGTGGCAAGTCTGGGTCGAACCACAGGGACAATAGTTTTTGTTGCATTAAGCAAGTTTCCTAATTAAAGTGATAAATGAGGGGGGGTTGGTGTGAATTAGAAATAGGCATGAAAAAAATTGAAAGCAACGGGTAAATGTAAAGATGGATAAAATAATCAAGTACTCGAGAGTAATTGGATTCCTATGCAATTTCTATCACCGACTTACTTTTGATTAATCACATATTTGATTGCTTACACATTCACTTATTAAACTTAATTAAATTTGCCATTGCTATAGGCAATCAACCAATCAAATTAAGATAAATAAGCACCCTAATTATCAATTAAAGCCTAAGCCTCAATCAAACTACAAATCTTGAATCCTAATTGGGTTCGATAGCGATCAATCAAGGCCAAGAACATATGCATTAAGCTTAAGAGTTCCAGTGCGCAATTAATTAATGGGAAAGCCCTAACTTAATTAACCAATTTCTCATTGAATGTAGGTTAAGCATACATTCTAAGCTCATGGACAGTTAATACACCTAGTGTAACACCCTTATCCTAAATATATATATATATATATATATATATATATATATATATATATATATATATATACACGTCTATATTTATACCTAGGAGTGAGTGTTAAAGCTATTCTTTCTTCTACTCTTAACTGTTATGAACACCTTTATACATCATAACCGGCTTAAAAGTGACTTAACTTTACAATAGTTATGCAAGGATCTACTGATAATATAGCATCATGAGAAATACTTAAGAGACCATGTGTAGAAACTACAAGTATGCCTGATGATTCTCACTATGCCACTCAAATAAAAGCAATATCTACATAGGGATGAGATTTACAAGTTCCCAAGTACAAAATCCTAAATAAGCTCAGACGAGTCTTGATGGTAGGCTGAGCACCCCGAACATGCTTGCTACCTGGAAAGAAAACATCAAGAAACAAGAATTTTATGAGCTACAATGCTCAGTGAGTGACTATCTAAAATATAACTCAATAAGGCATAACTACAAACACAAGTGTAAACTGCTTAGTCTTGCACTGTAAACTTGCAACTATAATAATTACACAACTAAGTTTCTTTTCATTAAACCTTAGTTGAGGCGGAGCGAACTCCAAGCACCCAACGTTAATAAACCTTGGCTGTGTGGAGTAATCTCAACACATCAGCGTCATATGCCTTTTAATAAGCTTATATGTTTGACTGAACTCGAGCTACCCATATACCTTCTCCTGTCCTTTGGTATTAGGGTCTCAGGTCATATTCGATCACCTTCTCTATGTCTTTTGGTGAGAGCTTCATTGAAATACTAGGGCTGCCCATATGCCTTCTCATGTCCTTCAGTATTGGGTCCCAATTCAATCTTTCTAGGGTTCTGATAATGTGCGTCACATTAATCATAAATCATGATACCTCAAAGTTTTCAGAGCATTCAGCTAACTCTAACTTAGGAGCATTAACTAGTACATCTCAAGCTCCAGCTTACATATAAGACATGCACTTGTTTCATGCATAAGAGTATACTTCAGTCATGACTCATAAATATTACTAAGTATATAGAAAATAATAATCAACTGACTTATCATAAACTATAATGTCACTCACAACTTATTCCAAGCTCCGAGCGGGTTATACGCTTCCTCTAGCTCCTCTTGGCCTGTAAACACACCTTTTTTTTTGTGTTAGATATTACTAATATTCCTCTTTACATTTACTATATGTACTTAAACATCTCAACATGTATTTCATCGCCAATCCCTCTCTTGTTAGCAACTTTCATATGAGCGTTATTCGCAAACATCAGCGATATTAATAATGAGACTGACTTATAACCATGCGATACTAACGAGACTAGGCTTAGCGAGACTAGCGAGATCACCTCAAGGAGCGACACTCAGCGATACTTCAGCGAGAGTTGTGAGACGCAAAGCCCCTTTGCATTACTAGCGGCACCCGTTTCGCTGCTCACTCTCCTGCTCTTTAGCTATACTTCACCTTAACGATCCCAGACGATCACTGTTTTCTTCTTTCCCTTTCGATTTGTTCTTCAACCTGCTAAACATTGAATTCCAGCCAAATTCAGAACTTCCTCCCTTTTACAAACTTGTAAAGAAATGAGCTTCTAACTTATCTCAAAATTTCAAACCATAACTCTTCTTCGTTTGAGAGTTATCCTCAAATATCTCCAACTGCTTTGAATCATCTAACAGTTCAACTCTGATTACTTCCTCCTAGAATTTAACAAATTTCCGTTCAAATTCAGCTTAAACATTCTACATGGAAATTGCTAAGAATTGAGTTAACTTACCAACCTTAAACGTTCAACCCTAGCTTCAACTTCCTCAGCTCACTCTTCTTCCAACACCGAATGATGTCCAGATTTTTCATCAACAGTCAAGCTCCTGGTTCCAACTTCCATTTCTCCATGAAAATGGTTCGAATTCTACTTAAATTTGATATAACCACCTTCTTCCACCTCTCCTCGTTGTTCGTCTGTGATATGGGATCAATTCTGAGTTCGAAATATGTCTAAAGTGTGTATTTATTCGATGTACTTACTTACATATAAATATAGACCACCGACTCACCAGCACCACCATCGCCTTCCTACTTAGGTTGGCCAACACAACCTTCCGCGCATGGGTTCAGCAACACAGTCAACTTTCTGTGTTTAAATTGCCCAACGCCCCATCGCCGGATAGCCGACTAACGCATGGTCCTCTCGGCCACTCTTCTATGCTCGAACCTTCAGCACATAGTTGCGTTCAATGCATAGTGACCTTCAACGCCTAGTGGCCGTCAACGCATAGTAGCCTTCGCATCCGCATTCATGCCGAGCTCCTTTCTTCTACGCGTAGCTACCAATGGTCTTCTTGTCAAGCCTCAGATGCACCTCAACGCATAGTTCCACCAACACGTGGCCAATACTTAGCCACTTTTGCTGTCAACTTTCTCTATTCAAGTCCGTCTCATAGTCTCTTCTTAACTTGCCATTCCCTACGCCAGGTAGGGGCTTACACCTAGCATGCATACTAAGACCCTTGCTACTTATTGATTTAAAGCATAGACAAACATGAAGGAAACGCGCAAAACAAAATCAATTAGCCAAGACATACGTTCAAGGGGAGGGGCGTCAATCCATTCAAGAACATATATCTATATGTACATAAGATTCAAAGAACCACAATCAAAATATGCATTTCAAACAAAAACAAGTCTCAAAAAATCACATGGGTTTGCTTTTAAGAATAAGAAAGCACTTACCTCAACATCTTCATAGACAAAGAAAGTAAACAGGAGAGTGTCCAATCCATGATTACAACCCAAGAAAATAAGAAAAACCTAAGCTAAAAGGCTAGAAATATGAAGGAGGAGAAGAAAATTTGGTGAACTCCTCGACCTCCATGGGATTCAACCCCCGTTACCCTAAAAACGAAGAGAGTGTATATAAAATCTTGAAGAGCATTGCAATTCTCTAGGTAGAAGTCGAGCGCCTACCCAGAGCATAACGATGTTGTTGCTTTTCCATCAATTCCTGGAGTGTCGCTGCGCACTCAGCATTTCTACTCTCAGGTCTTCAGCGTAAAGCTCAGCGTAGCTGCGCTCTCCAGGGGCATTTTCTTCCTTTTTCGCGTCCTTAAGCTTCGGCTGTCCAATTTCACTTTTGATAGCTTCAAATCAACCTCGAACAGCCCGTGACATTCTGAAGTACATGATTTGCTCGAATTTCTACAAAAATAGACATTTAAACACATTATACTAAACAAACAAGCAATATTAGAGACATAAAAATAACTCTTTTCAAGAGCTACAGTGGTTAAGTATGATTTGTTGGTGGCCATCAAACATTAATGGGGTGGATACTTCCCTCTGATATTCAAATGTTAATTTTTAGATGATACTATTTTTGTGGGTAAAGTTTGTAAATGTCCTTTGCTTTTGTCATGTTTCTTGTGAGGAGAACAAAATCACTCATCTTCTGGCTTTGGCATCCTTTGAAGGTCATTCTTTGATCTAGAAAGATTCTTTTCCAGATAGCATTCTTCCCATCTTCATATATGAATTATAGTTTATATATAATTATTAGGAAAAAATAAATATATCAATTTACCCCCTACACTTTGAGGATTGTATCAATTTAAGTGAATCAATTTAGAGTCTATTGTAAAAATATCTCTCTTAGGTGTTGTTTGGGGCACTGAGTTGAGATATGATATCTGGTGATATAATTTCTATGGAGTTCATATGTCTATGTTTTAAGTGTTTGGAGTGCTGAGTTCATATGTCAAGGGTATCTGGTGCAGTTTTTTTTACATAAATAACTTGTTTTTATGATGATTGTTTTTGTTTGGAAACTTTTTTATTCAATAATTCTACATATATGTTTTTAATAAACCATAGATTACACCTTATTTTGTTGTTTTTTAAGCACACATGTATTGTTGAGAGTTTTGAGAAATGGGGGTTAAGGTTTACTTTAGATCATGCATTTCAATTTTTTTTTTTTAATTTAAGCAATCATTTTACAAATTTGTGCATTTGATGTTTCTAGTTAAGTCGTTTTTATTTTAACACTTTTGATAAAAATAAAAAATAAATAATAAAAAATTTGAAATAAATACACTCATGTGTCTGATAATTTTTTCTCAAAAGTGTTTTTATATAAAAATTATTCGTACATGATAAAATGATTTTATTAATTCTAAATTACTATAAAGAATGACTATAAAATACTATGAGCAAATAAAAAAATCAGGAATTTAGCGTTTTGACTGAACTTACGTACTTTTGTATCAACAAATGTGTTTTTATTGACAATTTTGTATGTCAACTTAAATATAAACATTTATTGATGTTTTGTATTTATTTTTAAATAAAAAATTATTATAAATAGAAAAAATTTCAAACTATTTACAAATGTAGCAAAATTTTACTTTCTATCTATGATAAACTGCGGTAGACCTAGATAGACATCTATTCCTGTCAATCTTATAATTTGATAGATGTCTATTTTGGTCTATCGCAGTCTATTAAAAATAGAAAGTAAAATTTTGCTATATTTGTAATTATTTTTTAAAACATCCTTTTTGAAATTAGTAGTTATTTTTAAGCTTTAAATTAAGGTTTTATTGATAGTTTTAGGTCACAAGTATACCAACAAAACAAAAAACTTATGCATCAGCAAATTTGTAGTAGTCATAGTTTAAGATAATAGTCGTCGGAGATGGTAGAGTTACCGTTGAAGGTCCGCGGAGTTGCCTATCATGGTTGAATGTTGTCAAAGTTGGCTATCTGAAGTGGTCGCCAGAGTTGGGCAGTGGAGGTGGTTGCCTGAGTTGGCTGTCGGGGATAGTCGCCGGAGTTGGCCATCGGGGTGGTTGTTGGAGTTGGTCATCAAAGGTGGTCATTAAAGTTGGTTGTCGGAGATGGTCGCTTATGATGAGGGTTGAGTGTATTATTGGTGGACATGGTATAAAATGTTAGTGACATACGAAATTGATCTCTCAACTCATCTCATCTCATCTCCTCATCCCAAACACTCTCTTAACGATATGTAGTCAATTGAAGGACAAATGTGATGTTTAGTTGATTTACGTTTTTTCTTTTTGGGAGATGTTTATCAAAAATATAATCTTAATTTCCCTTTGGTTCTCTGTGTATCGAGCATGCAAATACCGAGAGAGAAAGGAGATGAAGAAGAGCTCGGACTCGTACAAAAATGAAATAACACAGATGAATTGTGAAGAAGAGAGAAAGAACACAAAGCTTTTAAGTGGTTCGGCTACACCTCGTCCACTGTGCAAATTATTGGAGATTTCTTTATTTAGTGGAAGATTTTCGGCAACACAAGTGTGTGTCAAATGAAGAATAGTACAATAACATATTTACTAACTTTTTCAACTAATTAATCACATAAAATTAATGTACTTCATTAATCTTCATCTTCTTTAAATGTTACATCACATCTTCTTCAGCTCAACTGACTCCGATCCATTTTCACAATTCGATATTTCTATCGAAGAAGTCTACATATATAAGAATTGGATGTTGGCAAACGGGCATGAGAAGGAGCATCGTTCCCTGCAGGAGATCCTTTACTAAAACCCTGGAAAGCCACCTCTTCCTCGTTTTGCTTTTCTGTCTAAGGCTCTTTTGGAGTGGAATGAATTCAGCTAATGTGCGCTTATTCCAAGAAGAAGGGATATTGCTGCGCTTATGATTCAATCACAGCTGATACGCATTCAATTGCAAACAGAACACTGGTTAATTGAACAGTTAGCAAATCATGAAAACGCCAGCTGTTACCATAGTAGCTGCATGAATCGAAGCGGATACTGGAGTGGGACCCTCCATAGCATCGGGTGACCAAGTATGCGATCCTATCTGTGCGGATTTCCCAACAGCACCAAGTCCTGTATTCTTCAACTAAATAAAATAAGCGCTAGCTTTAGCACTTTTTCAAGACAAGCACTAAGCTAAAGCAAGAGATGCCATAGGAGAATGGAATAAGTAGGAGAATTGTAGCCGACCTCTTAAGTAACATAGCGCAACTCAACGAAAGGAAATGAAAATGTTTGCGTATTCAGATGTGAAATGAACGGAATGATCAGTGAGTTGGAGATGTTTTTTAGAAGCGGGCAAGATGGTGATGAATTGCGATTGGTCCAAACCTTCGACCAGCGACTTATTGCGACCCGCCCAGAATGGCCATACATACTAAGACCTTATTCACACAGCGAAGAAAGGCCGAATGGAAGGGGGCCTAACAGAACTTTTCAAAATGTGGGTTCTAAAACCACTTGTGTAGGTCGGGGTTGAGAATTGGGGGGCCAACGAGGCTGGGGCCTGATTTTCCAGCAATGACCGGTCAAGGTCAATCAAAATGGGGATTCACAGATGATTCTCAGCATAGAAGAGATCTTAACAAGTCTGATCACCATCTCTAGAAGGATGGAGCTCGGGCATTGTTATATTCCATCAAGAGAAAGGAGGCAGACTGGTAAGAAGGCCGGGGGAGCGAACCGAAAAGCTCAGCTTTGCGGAACGAACCAATCTTCCGTACCGCACCCTTACTCTTTCTCTATAAAAAAAGCCTGCGGGAAGCGCGAAGAGCTAAGCCACTAATGTCGTGGCGAAGGTTATACCTCAGAAAGTCAGCGAAGCTAAGGTTTCGTATGTGTTTGTTATATCCTTTCGATCGAGCGCGCAGGACTCTCAATTGAGATAAGCTATGACTCTCCAACAAGGACTACCTACAAGGGCAGCAACAACAACCTAGCCCGAAAGACAAAGTCTATGGCCAGAACTCTGAAGGCGGCGGAAGATCGTTCGAAAGCGAGTAGCTAAGACCCCGATTCGGGGAAAGCATCCAAAGAACAAGGTAGAAAGAACAGGGCATAGGTTGCCAGTTTTCGGAGCTTCTCTTTACGAAAATGTTCTTTGACCCCGGGGGGCTCTATTGTGCCGCTGTTTTCTTTCCTATATTTTCCACTTTGCAGGTAAGAACTATCGGCAGACGAAAGAGAACTTATTTAGACGAAAAGTGTGCCGGTGCCATTACCCCAAAAAACCCTACATTAGCTGTTCGGGTGGAATCAGACATAAACCAAGTCCAAGAAGACCGAGGAGGCCTTGGGGGGTCGCATATCCTACTCTTTAATGTCTTACGCATCTCAGTTAGCAATTAGAAAAAACATGAGAAGGAAGGGAAGACTCATCCTTCGCGACTCACTTCTCTTATTTTGACTTCTTTTCCGGGAAGCGCTAGTGAAAATTCAGGAAGAAAGACTTGTTGGGAGAGAAATATGCTATATAAAAGGTGCTTTTCAAGCCTGACTTTGTTGAATTAAAGAGGCCCACCTCACCTCTCCCCTTCCCCACTAACTCCTGCTGGAATGAGTGGTCCGATACGATAGGCCATCAAAGACTGATACAATTTCCTCGCCTCGCTGCCAACAAGAGAACCCGAACCGCTTGACTGACTGGCCCCTGAATACTCAATTTCATTAGGGTCGAGGATGGATGAAACCAATCATCAGTGCAAATCGCGCAAGCGAAGCCGGGAAACGGACCGCTGCGCAACGACTAGGACTCAGGTACGAAGAATGAATCTATATCTATGTACGGAAGTTGCTGGCCGGCGGCCGCTCAACTGTTCGAGCATTGCGCTTCGAACCATATACTACTGTTGCTGGAATGAAACGCAGCCTCGGAACAGAATTATGCTGCTTGCTGGGCCCAGATGGTGGAACAGGCATTTTGTGAGGGAAGAAAGCAGCCCCCTTTTTCGGCAGAGTAGGCAGCATCGCTTTCCTCGTGTAGCTATGATGCCATTCTGGCGGAACCTTCCGAGTTTTTAGAGAAAAACCACGCTGCATTTTTGCGAGATTTTGAAAATGTTTCAAAGCGGCGAAACCTCGAGATACTTTTCACTTGTCTTCTACGTGAGACCTTACTTCTGCGACTACGCCCTCGAGCTCGAGGTTTTAATTTTTTCACAGTAGTACCTTGATTGACTTCTGCTTTACTAATGACTAAATCTCTTTCGTTGAAACCCATATTGTGACTAGCATTTGCTGCTGCCGAATAAACCAATTTTAAAATTGGATAACATGCTCGATAAGGCATGAGTTCGAGTATCATCATTGTTTCTTCGTAGGAACGTCCACGAATCTGATCAATTACTCTTCGCGCTTTGTGAGGGGACATACATATATGTTGACCTAAAGCGTATACTTCCCTCGTATATCGATTCTTTTTTATCTTCTTTATCATAGGGTTTACCTCTTAGTAATGAACGATAGGTATCTATATTCACTTTTTTTTTTTCATAATATTAATTATTAACGACGAGATCTATTATCGTTTTTCACATGCCCCCGGAAATTTCGAGTAGGTGCAAATTCTCCCAATTTATGACCTACCATGCGATCCGTTATATAAATAGGCAAATGGTCCTTTCCATTATGAATAGCAATAGTATGCCCAATCATTGTGGGTATAATGGTAGATGCTCGGGACCAAGTTACTATTATTTCTTTTTCTCCCTTTGTGTTAAGTTTATTTATTTTTTTTAATAAATGGTTTCCCACAAAAGGATTTTTTTTTAATGAGCGCGCCACAGTGAATTTACCTCCTATTTTTTTTGTTTGTAAAGACGAAGAAACAAATTCGATTTTCTCTCTTATTTACTACGGCGACGAAGAATCAAATTATCACTATATTTATTCCTTTTTCGACTTCTTCTTCCAAGTGCAGGATAACCCCAAGGGGTTGCGGGTTTTTTTCTACCAATTGGGGCCCTCCCTTCACCACCCCCATGGGGATGGTCTACAGGGTTCATAACTACTCCTCTTACTACAGGACGCTTACCTAGCCAACATTTAGATCCGGCTCTACCCAAACTTTTCTGGTTTACCCCAGCATTCCCCACTTGTCCGACTGTTGCTGAGCAATTTTTGGATATCAAACGGACCTCCCCAGAAGGTAATTTTAATGTGGCCGATTTCCCCTCTTTTGCAATCAGTTTCGCTACAGCACCTGCTGCTCTAGCTAATTNTCTGTGGACTTTTCTTTAGTTATCCATTCACCAGGTTTGTTTAAGTCTAATATGGTGTATTGGTATCTTTTAAACTCTTCTTCATTCAAAGATGTTTTTTTCAATACAATAGTTATAGAACAAGTGGGTCGTTTTATGGGATAACTTCGCCCTCGAGCTCGAGGTTTTAATTTTTTCACAGTAGTACCTTGATTGACTTCTGCTTTACTAATGACTAAATCTCTTTCGTTGAAACCCATATTGTGACTAGCATTTGCTGCTGCCGAATAAACCAATTTTAAAATTGGATAACATGCTCGATAAGGCATGAGTTCGAGTATCATCATTGTTTCTTCGTAGGAACGTCCACGAATCTGAAAGAGAATCACCGAGGGGGGAAACCTAAGGGCGAAAGGTGCCATTAGATCGGATGTAGGTATTTGAATTCCCAACTCTTTCCTGAGATAGTCCGAGGTAGGGGAACTGACTTTACAAGTCACCAGACTAGGGTATGTGCGCTGGGAGTAGATGGTTATACGTTCTTATTTCACAAAAAGAAAGAGATATGACCAGGGAACGAAGGCCCTAACATAGGAATTAGGGTGCTGCTCTTCTTCGTCCTTTTGCTTCAAAGAGCAAGCCAAGCAGAAAGCGAAAGGCTAAAGGAGAGGTGTAAGAAAACTGCTTTGATTAGACCAATCACACTAAAAGAGAATGGAACTAGCCTTGAAAGAACAGAAAGTCGATTTACGATCTACGAAAGATAAGACAGAAGAAAAAGCATTGAACCTTAGCCGACTGCTACTAAAGAACTAGGAGCCCAAAGTAATGAGAAAATGACTTGTAACTGTGAAGCTATAAGGTATCATACCCTGGGGATTACGAAATAATGAAAAAGTAAAAGTGACCGAGATGCGAGGGAAAAACTTTTGTTTAACATTTCCGGAAAGACCACCTATTTGTTCGTTTACCAGGTTCGGCACGAAATCATAAATAAGCTCTACCAAGGATTGCCAAGCATTTGGTACTGAGTTTCCTCCTCCGTTTTTAGTAACAAAATGAACCAGAAGTAGGACCAAACTGAGAGTTAGCAGCATAAACGAAGATGGATTTGTGAATGTGAAATAAAAGTTTCCTATATTCATAGGAATCAATGGGAGAATGGCAAATTGCTCAAGTGGGCTGTTGGGCGTAATCGTCAGAAAATATTCATCTTGACAAGAAATTATCTACATGATAAGATATGTATCACAAGCACAAGGCTGTAGCTCAGTTGGTAGAGCACCTCATTTACACGCGCGCCAATGTTTTTCAGAGAAGTACATCATGTAATCAAAAAAGTTGATCTTATTGAGAAATCGATGTCTTACTCTATTACTTTTAGGGAACAAAACAAGAGAACAGTAGCCTGACAAAAAGTTCGGTCCGAAGAGCTCCAGGTGGAAGGGAGTTTTCTTAGCTCCCGATAGGCCGAATGCCGAATCCTTAACAGGTGACGATGACCATTTCGGTAGCCACCGAAGTCCAGTCCAAGATTCATAAGGAATCTTAAGAGCCCAGGGGACATACCTTTCAACCAAATCTAGACATACCTTTATGAGATCGTTAAATAGATCTTCAGGGACAGAGGACGGCCTCTTCACGATAGAATCGTACCTTTCTTTCTAAGACTAAGAATGTATAGATGATTTTTAAGTGTAATCTTAATAAATTATCTAACTTGATTTACATATAACAATTTAGAAATTTAATTTGAAATAATTATATATTACATACATATTTTTCAAACTAAGTATGAAGGCATGTTTTAATTTATACACTCCTAAAAGTTTAGTTTAGGAATCGATATAAATTATTAGTTTATGATTTAAATTGATACACCGAAAATTTTAGGAGGTGTAAATTGAAAATTCTCCTAATTTTTAGGAAATGTCTTAAACAATTTTATTTTATTTATTTATTTTTTTTTTTTTTTTTTTTTTTACCTAGCTTAAGCAAGCCTGGACAAAAATAGTGTCATATTACTCGTGGATAATAATTAAAATAGACAATAAAATTTTAATAAGAAAACTAAAGCATTTTAAATACCATTTAATTAATTAATTGATGATTATTTCACTAATAAACTTAAATTATCTTCACCTATAGAACATGTTTCTGCGGGACCATTCAACATTCTTATTATATGTTACGTTCATATGGCTGTCTTTTAGGTAAAGATCCAAATTAATTTTAAAATATATTCCTTAAAAAAAAGGTTAAACTATATTTATAATTAAATTTAATAATTTCGAAATATTTATAATTTTTAAATGAAAATAATTTACATAAAACAAAGTAAGTTGATTTCAAATCCGACATGTAGGTTGTAATGTCGATTCCTACTCGAATAAAAGGACTAGTAATCAAGTTTGGTCTAAAACATTCATATTTCTTTTATTTTTGTTTTATAAATTCTTTTAGGGAGAAAAGTCAATGTATATCCTAAATTTTGGAAAAAAAATTAAACCTCAAATTAATAACTCAACTTAAATGGTAAACTTAACAAAAAAAAAAAAAAAAATTGTTTGATATTTATTACTATTTTCACTTAATTTCTTTTAAAATCAATTCAAAATTATCAAATAAAAGGCATTTTCTTTGGAAACTCTACCTAAAAGATTTAAGAATCTTTTCAAACATAACAAAAGAAATCAAAATATTTACAAATATAGCAGATAGACGGTTTATTTTGCTATTAGTTGTAAATACTTTTAACAGTTTTGCCTTTTAAGATACTTTTTCAAAAATTTATGGCATTAATTTTTCTTAAATAAATAAATAAATAAAAGGAAAACGTGACTGTGAAAAACTGCCATTATCCATTATACTTCAACATTTCTATATCTAATATTATCATGTTATGTTGATCCTCGAAGTTGGTGACAAGTCTAATTGATTCACTCCTGAAACTTTAATTAGAGTTTTAATTGATACACTTTATTTTGGAGTTTTAAGTGATATAACCTACAAAGTTTATGTATATTGATTTTTTAGAAGGAAAAAAACAACTTTTTTGAGTTTAATTTGTATTTGATCTTTAGGTTTCAAAATGATACACTTTTACCTTGAGATTTGATTTCAATTTTCATTTGGTCCCTAAGTTTTAGAATGTTACATTTTTACCCTTGAGTTTTGAGTTCAGTTTTCATTTAGTTCTGAAGTCTTAATATCTTATACATTTTTATCATTTAATTTTCTCTAATATTCAGTTTGTTCTTTGGCGTTAACTTTTAGATAATTATTTTAAAATAATTATGATGTGAAAATTTTTAATTAAGATTAATAGTGGTAAAAAATTATTGAAACAAAAATTAATTTAATTTTTTAATTAATTAATAGATATTAACATTAACAACTAAAAGCAAGTAGCAGTCAAATAAAAATTAAACTATAAACCAAATGAGAAACAATAGTCAAAACTCAATAGTAAAAATGTAACATTTTGAACTATAGGGATTAAATAGAAATTAAATGCTAAAATTGTAACGTTTCTAAATTCAAAGGTGAAATTGAAATTCAACAAAAAGTTGTTTTTCTCATGATTGTCTATCTTTGTTTGGTGTTTTTTTTTTTTTTTTAAATTGATAATGTATTTAATAAAAGGAGCTATATGTTTCAAAATTGAAATAACGATTTGAACTCATACACGTGGGGTGTCCTATGCAAGATTTTCTTTTTTTAGGGAGTTTCGTAAAAAATTTCGAATGAAATGTGTAATTTTAGTATTAAGAATAATAATAAAAAAGTAACATTTCATATTGATTTGAAAAGTAAGAGTTGTATTATTTCATGTTTTAACAAATTTAAAAAAAAATATAAAAGTATTGAAAACATGTATAAGCATACCAAATAGAAATTCAATGAATTTGGAAAAGAACAAATGGATTTTTGATTGAATAACAAATATGTCCTGACAATTTTAGATGTTATTTCTTTTTCAAATAAACTTTTAGTTTTGATTTAACTAGTTTTATTTATTGATGTTGTTCTTTTTTCTAAAGGAAGAAATCTCACTGAAACAAGTAACAATAATTATGCACCAAAACAAGATATTACTGAGATTTAGATGGTTAAAATATTAATCTCTTTTCAACTCTGTAACTTTGTCTATACTTATTTGTGATATAATAATTAAGAAAATAATGTCCATTTTCTGTTTAATAATTATGGATTGGAGGTCAAACTTTATCCATGATAATGTAAAGAAAATAATTATAAATAGAAAAAATATCAAACTATTTATAAATATAGAAAAATTTTACTGTTTATCAATAATAAACTGTGATAGATTTCTATCGCTTGAGTGATAGAAGTCTATCACGCTCTATCGTTTAATCAATAAAAGTTTACCGCCGTCTATCGTAGATAGATAATAATGAAAATATTAAATAGTTTTGCTCATTTTACTATATTTGAAAACATCTATTAAAAAATTGCCTAGACAAGTGGTGAAATGTCTAATTTGAGTAGTTTTTTTCTTTGAATAAAATAAAATCTATATAAATTATGTTTATATTTAATTTATGAAATTAAACATGACAATCTTATATAGTTTTAGTATATTCATCAATTAAACAATACATATCCTTTGATATATTAATAAGAATTAATTAATTAATTAAGAATCAATAATAATTTTAATTATAAATATTTAAAAATGGAGTCATTTATAATTATACTTAACCAACTAATATATTTAATAAATATTATATTAATTATAATCTAATGCTTAATCATTTTTATAATTAATTAACTTCAATATTCATAATTTTAATTTTAACTGAATAATATAAGAAAAAATATTAATAAATAATGTATTATATAAAAAGTAAAAAAAATGAAATAAAACTAATAAAGGAACAAAAATTAATCCTAAGAAATAATTAATTCATTACAAATAATAAATAATTATTATATGTTCATAATGAAGGATCAAATTCAATTTAATCTCAATAAATAATTGTCATGATAAAAAACAATAAGCAATAAGTTATTAACATGAACGTTTGTACTAACTAAATTTAATTAATCCTATTTACTAATTAAATATATTTAATATATTTTTAGCTAATTAATTAATAATTTATGTAAATAAATAATCCATTCATTTAATAAATTTTTATTGTAAAAATAATTAACTATATTAAAAATAAAATTATATATAAAATGAAAAGTAGAAGAAGATGGGGAAAATAGAAAACCCACAGTTTTGGAAGTGAAAAAAACACTCTTGTCGATGGAAAATGAGGATGCCTGAAAATAACTTATTCTTAGACTATTCCCAGGCAAAGTGCTAAGAACTGTGAAATAAACCTAGATTTTGGATGCTTGTGTCAATTCCCATCCAAAAAACCTCCAATCAAACGACCCCTTATTGTTAACAATATTTACTATTTTTTCTACAATAATGTTTATTATTTATAATGAATTTGTAACATAAACTAAAATAGTTTGCACCACAAACCTAGACTATTATGACTAAAACTAAAATAGTTTGCACCCCAAACACAAACTCTTCTTATAATCCACATACTATAATAATCACTAACTATTATAACCAATTCAGTGTCTCTTAGTGACTAAGAAGTTTGAGGCTCAAATGTGTAACATTCTGTTGTATAGAAAGAAAAAAGAATATATATATATATATATATATATATATATATATATGAAAATTATTAAATAAATATAAAAAATATCAAACAATTTACAAATATAACAAAATTTTACTTTTTATCTGTGATAAACTGTGATAGACCCATCCGTGTCTATCTAATAAAGTGATAAATGTCTATCAGGGCCTATCGCGGTCTATCACGTATATAGAAAGTAAAATTTTGCTATATTTATAATTATTTTTAACATTTTTATATTTTTTAAAACATCTATATATATGTCACGATCAAAAGATAATAATTTTTTATTACATAAATTAATTCAAAAGTAGATATGATTAGGTTTCAACTTCCATGCGTAACTTTTTGTCCCATTTGTAAAGATTGGATATTATTAGCCTATTACTATAGAAAAACAAATTACTAGGTTCTTGTTATAGTTTATTGTAAACTTTAATCATTTTAAATCCTTAAAAGACATTTTTAAGTAATGAAGTTTACATTATGGGATGAAAAGTTAAAAAAACCTCTTAGTTAGGACATACGCCTTATAACTAATGCATTTTATTTTATTTTGGCATGTTTAAGTGCCAAAAAAAAAATAAAATTAAAGGAGAAAAAGAAATGAAAAGAATCAAACACCCTTAATAATAGATTGATTTTGTTTTATGTTTTTAAAATCTATGTTTTATCTAAATTTTAAATTATAATTTTCAAAAATATATTTAAATTCCTAGTCAAATTTTTAAAATGAAATAATTTTTTTTAGATTTTCAAAATTTTGCTTTATTTTTTAAAATATCAGTAGAATATGGATAACCAAACATAAAAATTTACGGGTGGAAGTAATGTTTATAATCTTAATTTTCAAAAACCAAATTTTATCAAATGGGGCCGTGTTGGTTAATCCTTTTTAATTTTGGTAAGTTTTGGTTGGTTAACCACTATAAATTATTAAAAATACTCGTTTTTTTAGTACAATAGGGTGGGGATTCAAACGGCAGACTTCTTAATCGCTAATACATACGACATGCCAATTGAGCTATGCTCTCTTTCTTACCTTAAAAATATTTGTGAGTAGAGATATAGTTAAATAAATAAAAAGATATGTCCATGAAAATACAAAAAATATTGTCTATTAAAAAAAACCTTAATGACAAAAAATAATTAGGGTAAAGTATATTGAACTTAATTTTAATTTTAATTTAGTTTACATGTTTTCAAAGTAACACTTTCGATTCTTTACATTTGAATTTAATTTTGAGTTGAGACATATTTGGTCCTCAAAGTCTCAATTTAATTGTTAATTTGTTTTGAAATTTGAAATTAATTTCTATAATTTTCCTCGATTAAATGAAGACATCATAAGACCTCGTTTACTTCATGGGCATGAGAACCAAATTGATTGCGTTTACTAAATTCCTAAAATGCAATCAATCTTGGTGGGATCTAACACAAATTTGAGAATCTACTCCATAAAAGTCACAATCTTATTATTCTTTTAAACCGTAGTTTATTTTCTTCTATTTTTTTAATTAAATCTTTGACTTTGAAGTTGATAGTACAAATATTACGTCAGTTTGAGTTATTTTCATTTTCCCATCTCGTTATCATTTTATTGAAATTTTATATTATGATAGCATTTAATAATATGTTTAATTAGTTAAAAATATGAAAAAGATGTGTTAGTAATAATTATAATATACATAATTCTTATTTCAAATTTAGACCATTAAACAACAAGAACCTTAATAATTTTGATTTCAAGTTAACATAAACATAACTCAACTGACGTGAGTTTATATTATCAATTTTGAAGTCTAACATCTACCCATTGAAAAACAGAAAAGTGATTTCAAAAAATATAAACAACACATAAATAACATTCATATTCCAATTGATTTCAATTGGATTCCTTAAACCATTTCTAAATTATGGGCAACTAGACATAGAGAACACTTTATGCTTCATCCAATACCAAGTTGGAGAAAGAATATTTAAATTCATAAATATTTTATGGGAGTCTATTAGCTGATTCTTTGGCCCATTCGGGTAATTTTTCTCCTTATCTTTTTGTCTTTGGCCAACAGAGATTTTTCTACTTAACTTGGTGCCATTTTATTGATAATAAATTGATATGTCACTTTCCATGGACAACATAATTTAACCGATATACGAATATGTTATCGACCAAAAAAAATTTATATTCTACTACAAAAGGTTTGTAAGATTTTCAAATCAAAGGCATCATTTATATATATTGACATTTATGCTCTTTCTTTTTCTTGCATATTTTTATTTATTTATTATTTATTTTTCATTTAAAAGAAAAGTAATGCACATATGCACTCAAATACCATTAATTATATTGATGGTCATATTTTTTTAAAAAAATTCAATTCGAATTAAATCATTATTTCATATTTTATATTTTATAGAAACCTCAAACGACTAATATATAACTAATTTATTGTACAAAATAATACTTGTAAACTAAAATTGATATAAAAATATAACATTAAATTAATAATGACCAATATTCATGTGATAAAAATTTAAATTATATTAGACTAATAAGTAAAATATGCTTAAAGATGAGTAAGGGTCTTATTGGTATATAATATAATAAATAATTTAAGATATTCTCATACATGAATCTCGCAAAATAAATATAATTATCTGAATATTCTCATACATTCTTAGACATTATTCCTTCAAACAAATCATAGTCATCTGAACTTCAAGTTATCTAAATTTTCAAAAAAAAAACAAAACAAAACAAATAGCAGTTTACACTCAAAATTTATAAATATTTAAAATTGAAATATACATTGTTAAATCATATAATATACAGAGAAGATAACTCGACATATGCTTATGTCAAATCATAGAGAATTTTAACTTTAAATGGTGTGTTAATCAACAAAGTTTAGGATATGTTTAAGGAATATATAAAGAAATTACATTTACATATCCTAAATTCTCCCTAATTAAAAGTACATTTTTATCGCTTAGACAAATGTATTTTGATTCCATTAATCTCTAAGATTTTTTTTTTCAACTCAAATTTGACATAAATTTTAGGTTTAAAGAAAATTAACAAATATCAACTTACGCCATGTTTACTACTCCGTAATCGAACTTGTTATAATCTTAATGAATATTCTTTATTATTCATTCACATAATATTGTTAACTAGTTTTTTTTTGGTTTACATATTTAAGGGTCCCGCTTTTCGTAAACGTGACTTTAATGTTTTCTTAATTGAAAGGATTCGCATAATTTAAAGTAAGTATAGGGTAAACTATCCAACTATCTAGCCTTCTTCATGGCCAAGTCCAAATTTATTACATGTTCTCTTTTGGAATTTTTTGGTTCTTTATTTATTTTATTGGTGGTAGTTTTTAATCCTTCAAATAGGGCCGGTTATCGGTATCCAAATTTTAGGTTAAATTACTAAGTTTAGTCTGTAAACTTTGAAATTTGTACGTGACATATCTCTCAACTCTAGAAAGTGTCTAATAAGTCACTAAACTAGATGTATTCAATCTTTTTTTTTTTCTTCTAAAAAATCAATGAACCTCCTAAAAAAGTTTAGAGTCCAACCAAATATAAATCGAGCCCGAACCAAAAATACACAAATGTTGAGGTGTGACACAAGAGAAACCTGCGATGGGAAGGTAGAAGGTCAAAGAATAGAAGCCAAAACGTAAGGAGGTCGGTCAACATGGCTAGCTAGGCAAAGATAACAAAAATTTAAAGACACCTCTCCAAGACTTTAACTTTGCTCTTAATTTTATTATAAAAAAAAAAAAAAAAAAAAAAAA
>QLSR01001481.1:1000182-1016928 GCA_031780015.1 Citrullus colocynthis
AAAAAAAAGAAAAATAATGGTAACATATCCAGCATGAGAGTTAGTATAATTACAAAATTTTCATAAAGAAGAGTAATTCTAGAAATATTTTTTTAAAAGAAAGAAAATCCGGGAAAAAAAACTAATACATGAAACCCGGTAAAATTCCTCCAAAAACCGTACACTCGACTGCATCGTCCTAGTGGATCGGATTTTTCCGGTCAAATTCTTGAAACGGCCACCGATTTCCGATCGGAATCCGTCAATCCGACCGGTAGATTAAACACTCAAGTTGAGGTCTCAATATATCTTTCCAAATTTGACGATCTTGATCTATTTCCCTCACTCTGTTTTTAATCTCAACAACCACCAATTCCTCCGTCAGCCGGAAAATATCGATCACGGCCACGAATCCGCCGTCCATTCCTTCCACTTTAGCTCCCCAGCCGTTCTTTTCCACAACCGCATTCTCCGACTTCGTAATCTCCTCAACCGTCACAATGATCTTCTCAGGCGACTCGGCGGAGAGAAACCTCTCAACGCCAGAAGAAAATTCCGTCTCATTGATCAGTCCAGTCAAATCGAAACCAGGTGAGAAAGAAATAAGATCAAAAGCAGTCAAACATTTCGCATTGTTCACACCACCGTAAAGCTCAGAAGGAGAATCTTCAAGTTGTTGAAATTTCTCCTCCTGAAATCCCTTCACAAACCACGGATCTCGATAAATCTCATCGACGGTAATCCTCGTCTCAGGATTCGTATCGAGAAGCCTCGAGAGAAACCGCCGTAGATCTGGAGATGTCCACTTCGGGCAACGGAAATCGCCTCTGTAAATCTTCCGATACATCGCCATTAAATTCGAATCGTTGAAAGGAAGGTATCCAGTTGTAAGAACATAGAGGATTATACCGCAAGACCAGACATCGATTTTAGCGCCGTCGTAGCCTTTTTTAGCGAGAATCTCCGGTGCGACGTAGGCCGGAGTTCCACAAAGCGTGTGAAGTAATCCGTCAGGACGAATCTGATCTGTAAGAGCACTAAGTCCAAAATCCGAAACTCTGAGATCGAAATTATCATCGAGAAGGAGATTTTCTGGTTTCAAATCGCGATGAAAAATTCCTCTGGAATGACAGTATCCAACGGCGGTAATCAATTGCTGAAAGTACCGACGGCTGAGATTCTCACTGAATCTTCCTTTAGAAACTTTGGCAAACAGTTCTCCTCCTTTTGCGAACTCCATAACGAAATAAATCTTGGTCTTGGTGGCGAGAACTTCAAAGAGACGAACGACGTTGGGATGACGGAGACGGCGCATGATAGCGATTTCTCTCTTAACGTGCGCCGTGAAACCCCCTTTCAGAACCTTGAGTTTGTTAACAGCTTTAATCGCAACGCTCTGTCCTGTAACAACGTTTCTGCCATGATAGACCTTAGCGAAAGCTCCACATCCGAGAAGCTTACCGAGTTCGTACTTGCCGAAGAGAATTCCCTCCGGCAAGGAGTCGCCGCGGGTGAGTCCCCTCGGCGGAGGATTGTCGTCGAACGCGGGCATGGGAACGGAAAAGGAAGGTATTGTAATATGGAATTGGTAGAATGGGAGAAGGGGTTTTAATTATAGGGAATTGGGTAATATTTTATATGAATCCTTTTCCGCCATGGAAATAGGTTGGAAGGTTTAGAAGAGAGGAAGATTGAGTGAGAAGAGGAAATTGGTACAGCCACTCCAGGTTGGGGAAGGAAGGTATTTGAAGGGTATTTGTGGCTTTTTGGTGGGTTCCACCAATGACATATGAGATATAACCCGCTAAAAAAAGAATTGGGACAAACCATTTTTAACCCACATTTATTGTACAAGATTTGGATTATGTGTTTCTAGTTTAGAAGCATAGTTTCAATGTTCTTTTTTTTTCTTAAATCTAAGAACGATAGGAAACTCATTTTCAATTTCTTCTCATATTTAATATACCATCATTTTGTAAATATAATTAATATATTCAACTCTCAAGTCTATCAATCATTCATTTTCTTATATTGGTAGTTTTTTTTTTTTTTAATTTTATTTTTAAAAAATATTACTACACACTTAATTATTAGTCTTAAAATGCTACTCATTACAATTACCAAATAATATTACTTAGGTCCGTTTGATAACTATTTTGATTTTGGTTTTTGAAAATTAAGTCTATTTCTTAAAAATTGAAATCTTAGCCAAATTTCAAAAGTAAAAAAAAAAAATATTTTTTAAAAATTATTTTTGTTTAGTTTTCAAATTTTGGCTTGATTTTTTTTTAAAACATTAACAAAAAGTAGATAACATAACAAGAAATTTAGAGGTTAATGAGCATTTGTAGACTTAATTTTTTAAAAAATAAAAAACAAAACAAACCAAATAGTTACCAAAAGAAACATAAACTTAGTTTGAGGATATCAACTAAACTAATATATTCACGATGCGTTCACTGACCTAATATATTCATGCATGAGATGTTGTTGACCATTATATTCATGAGATGTTCACTCTTTGAACAGACATCTCATAAATTTTTATCTTTATAATTTTTTAATGAATAATTAGTATATTTCTGGGTTAAACTTAAAGAAAAAGTATAGAAAAACCACTTTTTTTTTTTTCTTTCTCTCTTTTAAAAAAGAAAAATTGGCAAGAATTAGGGGGGGAAAAAAACGCTTGCAGAATGCTGATATCAAAAAGATAAAAATCATAGGTTAAATTAGTGTCTGTAAATTTAACTTTAAAAAATACAAATTCCAGCATAAAAGGGGACCTTAGTTATTTGTTTGAAATTGGAGTAAAATTAAAGGTGAGAATTCTGTTAAAAAAATAAAATTATAGGTGTGATGTAAGAATGAATAATTCGTTTTATAATTCAATATTGTAATATCTAAAATTTTTTAATGGGGTCCACCAGTGACATAAGCAGAAAAAATTGTGGCCAACCACGTGCTAGGCTTGATTTTTGGTACATTTCTACGCCCACTTACTTTTCAATTAAAAGTTACAAAAAGTTTTGAGTTTCCTAATTGCACTCTCTATTACTATAATTAATTTTTAATTTTTCTAAAGGCAATTCATGAAAATTAATTACCAAAAAAAGAGAGAATAAAATATATTCGTTTTATATCCAATTAAAGTTATAAATTAATAATAGTATTAAAATTTTATGATTATTATGTTTGTTTTCATCGGAAAAAAATATATGGGGTAAAACTTTTATAATTACTTCCCTTCAACCTAATTAATTTAGACTATTTATTAAAATTACATTTACAAATGGTGAATGCACCAATCTTGTCATGTAAAATAAAATGGAGAACTGAAGTTGATTCATGAACGATTTTCAAATGTAATCCTAACTAAGATTTCAAATTGATTCATTTATAAAAGTTTTAGAGAGTTTAATTGATAAAATTACAAATGTTTCATAATGTTATCCAAACAAAACATCATTGGTGTAATAAATTGGTATAAATTAATATACTTTTGACAATTTAGGGTTTAAATGAATACAATTGTTAATTCATAATTTGAATTGATATAAGTGTAAAGTTTTGGTCCATATGGTTTAGAGAATGTTAGAATTCAATACTTATGATTTATAATTAGAATTTAACTCTTATCGTTTGATAAACATTCATAAGTAGTTCCTGTTGTAAGGACTATTTATGAAAAATCTATCAAACTAAAACATTCATAAGTCTTTTTTTCCTACTGGCAATGTTTTTTTATTTTCTTCCAAAATTATGTGTTTTTTCTTTTTCCCCCTCTTCTTTTGTTTTACATTTTATATATAATTTTATTTTGAATACAATTAATTAATTAATATTAATTTAACAGAATGAATATAAATATTTATTTTAGTAAGTAAATAATAATCTATTTAAAATATTTGCTCAATTTACTTTTACCATAAAAATCTATTAAATGAATGCAATTATTTATTTAAATAAATTATTTAGTAATTAGTTAATAATATTTTTAATATATTTAATTAATAAACTAGGGTTATTTAAATTTAGTTAATACAAAAATTCACTTTTTTATTGAGATTAATTTTGATTTGATTTTTTATTATGAATATATGATCGTTATTTTATTTACAATTGGTTAATTATTTATTGTAATTAATTTGTATTACTTCATTCATTACTAACCTATTATATTTATAAAAAGATATTAGTATTCTTTAGGAAAACTATTTTAAATGATAAAACTGTTGAAAATATCGACAAATAATAGAAAAATATCACACTATGACAGTTAGCAGTGAAATTTTACTATATTTGTAAATATTTTGGTTTAATTTCCTATATTTAAAAACAATCCTATTCTTTATTACTATATCATATTTTTATCTCAAATTTTCACTTTTTTATATAATATATTATCTATTAAAATGTATTAGTTTACTATTTAATTAAAATTAAAATTACTAACGTTGAACTTAATTAATAAAAATAATTAGATTATAATTAATACGACACTCATTGAATAGATTAATTGATTAATTTTAATGTTAAATTACTCAATTTCTAAATATTTATAATTAAAATTATTGTCATTCTTAATTAATTTATTTTTATCAATTTAGTTAATGAGATTTATTGTTTAATTAATTTATTTATCAAACTTATATGAGATTGTCATTGTAACGACCCGACTAATACATCCTAATCAGACTATTACTCAATGCATGCAAATTTCAAGAAAAGACATGATGCTGAGTAATAAGAAAGAAACAATGCTACTTACGGAAATTTCTGTTTTATTTAACCCAAGAAAAACAATGAATAACCATATAAAAAGAATTTTTGGTTCGGGGTACCCCTAATAAAATCAACAAATTTCCGTGAACAGAAAAAAAAAACACTTACAAAATAGCAGACAAGCCTCAAAACAAAATTTGACAAAAACTTATAAAAAAAACAGTGCTAGGCGGAAGCTGCTACGGGTCCCGTGAAGCCATCAAGGATTCCTCTTGTCATTCGCCAGCACGTTCTTTCCCTTACCTGAAAAAAAATAAGATGAAAGGTGAGTAATTATATTACTCAGTAAGTGACCCCACTATCGGAGCCGGCTAGGCACCCAAGTCCTTTAAGTGCATTAGTCATACGACAGGCATATCAACATACTTCAATAGGAAACTGGTTATACTGGCACCCAAGTCTTTTAAGTGCATTAGTCACACGACAGGCATATCAACATACTTCAATAGGAAAACTAGTTATACTGGCACCCAAGTCCTTTAAGTGCATTAGTCATACGACAGGCATATCAACATACTTCAATAGGAAAACTAGTTATACTGGCACCCAAGTCCTTTAAGTACATTAGCCTTAAGACAGGCATATCTAACATACTTTTATAGGGAACTGGTTATACTCTCCCTACAGTTGGATTTGGATGTCCACAAACCTCTAGAGCCTCGAAGGAACTCTTACCTCTGGTGATCCCGAAGGATCACAAACCTCTGGTGACCCCGAAGGACCACAACCTCTGGTGAACCCGAAGGAACACAACCTCTGGTGACCCCGAAGGACCATAACCTCTGGTGAACCCGAAGGAACACAACCTCTGGTGACCCGAAGGAACACAACCTCTGGTGACCCCGAAGGACCACAACCTCTGGTGAACCCGAAGGACCACAACCTCTGGTGAACATCCAACCGACGTAGGGAAGTTACCACTACCCAGTACTCATGACCAATTTAAATTCTCACTCCTTTCCTTCCATGGATTTATACACTAACAGCGCTGTTTACAATCATCTCATAATACAAGCATAAGCATTTCACATACATCCTTTAAAACATGGGAATCTCATACAAGCATGCTATATCACATGGGCTTAGGAATTTTACTCATCACAGCAACTCAACATATGACAATTTCACACACGTCCTTTAAACATGGGTAAATCATACAAGCATGCTATCTCAATGGGGCGTAGAAGTTTTACTCATCGTGGCAACTAAACATAAGGCGGGAAGGTGGTTCAGGTAGTAAAGTCACTTAGCTGAGCAATTATATTCACTTATCCACACGGCAGTCTGTTGGAAAGTTCTTGGTCCACCAAGTGTGGCTTAACTTGCAGTTGCTCCAATCCTTTTTTTTTTTACCCAACACAATTCCCGGCCACCTAAGAGAATTTTTATCACATAAGTCTCAAGCATCAACAGTTTAACCAAATTATGCTATAAATTTTCCTTGGGTCCGAGGTACTTACTCGAACGTTACTGGTTTAGTGACGAGTAATCAGGCAAGTGTTTGATTGAAACGGCAGCGGAGGAGCACCGGGGTGGAAGAGAGAGAAACCGGCGGCGGAAGAGAGAGAAACCGGCGTCGGCGGCGGCTGCCGAAGAGAGAGAGAGACCGAAACCGGTCGCGACGACGCTGCAAGGAGAGAGAGACCGAAACCGGTCGCGGTGGCGCTGCAAGGAGAGAGAGAGACCGAAACCGGTCGCGGCGGTGCTGCAAGGAGAGAGAGGGAGACCGGCGGCAACGAGAAGGAGAAGGCAAACGAGCCGACGGCGGTAGTCCACTTGTGAGGAAGAAGAAGAAAAAGAAGAAGAAAGAAGCCGGCGTCGGCGGAAGAAGAAGAAGAAAAACCAGGGGGGCGGCGCGCGAGAGAGAAAGAAAAAATCCTTTTTCTTTTTCTTTTTTTTTATTTTGGCACGCAAATCGAGGCCTACTTATAAAAAAACCCTAATTCCCTATTCCTTCCTCTTTTTCCCCTTTTCTTTTCCAACCAAACAAAATAAAATCAAATAAAATCTTCTACAACCAAGATTTACTTCAATTATCCAATCCCACCAAAATTAATCACCTTATTTTACTTGCCCCAAGATAAAATTATCTTTTTTTTTCTAAATTCCAAATTTTTCCTTAGCTCAAATTTCGAAATTTTCCATCTTAGCTTAAATAAAGGCATGAATACATAAAGATAACTATATTATTTTTTTTTTCTTTTCATACATAATAACTTAAACTTATTTATTAGGAGGATTTACCCCAACGATTTGGGGTTGTTACAGTCATAACTTAATTTTTTAAATTAAATATAAAAATAATTACATTTCTCATGCACAACAAACCAACCACAGTCATCTTTTCTTGTCAGGCATCTTATTTCTAAACATTTTATTCTTAGATATATTTTATTTGCGGATATCTATAAAATTTTAAACCAAACGTCACCTTAAATCCTTCTCTATTCTCATAATTGTAAATGATGCGATAGATATCTAAAATTTAAAACAAAATTGCGAAAGTTTTTTTTTTTTTTTTTGTAGAGTAAGGAGTTTCAATTTTCTTCAAGGAATATATTCTCTACTCGCTCTAAATCATCTCTAATTTGTTTCCTTTATTTAAAAAAGAAAATCAGATTTTTGGTATCCACACATTAATCAAAGTTACCAAATCTTTATAAGATTGAATATTTTATTAATCTTATTGTCAGATAATAATAATATAATAATAATAATAATAGCAATAATAATAATAATAATAATAATAATAAAGCTATAATAAACTCGTGTCGTATGATTCCTTGCAATCAATTATTATGATTAGAGATAGAGAAAGT
The DNA here is from genome assembly GCA_031780015.1 of Citrullus colocynthis. Lineage (NCBI taxonomy): Eukaryota > Viridiplantae > Streptophyta > Magnoliopsida > Cucurbitales > Cucurbitaceae > Citrullus > Citrullus colocynthis. The sequence continues at coordinate 1,007,763 of QLSR01001481.1, forward strand.
CATTACCGTAGGTCGTTGAATGTAGGTCTTGTAACTTCATCATTTTTTTTTTTTTTAATTTTTTAAACTGTGTAACTTGATTTCTTAAATTACTAAGTTTAGACTTTCAGAAGTTTAAATTTTAAAGTTTAACGAGACTTACAACTTTCAAACTTAAATTACAATTTTCTAAATTTAATTCATCTATTAAATATATATTTAAATTTTATAGCTAATGCGATCTTGAGCGTTCAATTTTGTATCTAGTACAATCGTGAATTTTAACTTTTTAAAAAGTTCAAGGACTTAATTTATAATTTTGAAGGTTGTTTGGTTTTTTGGAATATAAATAATCAACATTTTAAATGACTGACATTATGTTTATCTTATAGAAATATTTTTGCGGATATTTGAAACTATTTGAATAACTACTTGGATATTTGGTTTTTTTTTAAGGACTTTTATTTGTGAATGTTTTAAAATGACCTAATGCGCTTAAAGCTATTCATTTATTTATGATTAATTTAGTATAATGTGTATAACATAATTGTTTTAACCATTTGAATTTCTTTTTAAATTAATATAGTTTATATTAGTTTTATATGTAATTTTCTCCCACAAAATAATCTATATTAATTGAAGTTTTCTTATAAAATAAATATTAATTCGAATTTAAAATTGAATATTGTTCGGCAAGATTTTTGTAGGAATATCATTCTTTGAATTGGAACTTTATGTTTTGATTTTAGTGTTGTGAGTACAATCTTTAACATTTGATCCTTTGATTCTTTCTCTCGAAAAGTAAACTTTTCTTGGATGATCGGCTTTTGGGCTTGATGATCTTCTTGGGTGATCAGTCTTTAGGCTTGTTGATTTTCTTGGGTGATCGGCCTTTGAGCTTGATGATCTTTTCGGATGATCAGCCTTTAGGTTTGTTCATCTTGTTGATTGGGTTGGATCGTCCTGTGGCTTGTTGATCGATTATGATTGATGAGTGACTTATTGATCAATTTGGATAAGCCTATGGCTTGTGTGATCAGCTTGAATCAGCCTCTGACTTGTTTTTTACCTTAAGGGCTTTAGAGAGTCTTCTAATATTGTGAAAGACTTATGAACTAAGTCTTTAGATCTTCAGGAGATCAAAAGTTGATCTTTGAAACTTTAATCTTCAGAGCTTTTGTCTGTTTTCTGATATTCAAAACTTTGAGGAAGTTGTATTCTTCAAATCTTCAGAGTTTCTACCCTTATATCTTCAAAACTTTGGAGTTTTAACCCTCAAAGATTGAGAGGAGTCATACTCTTCAGATATTTAGAGCTTGAGAGAAGTTATATTCTTCATATCTTTAGAGTTTCATTTGGGCCTTGGCCTTCAATTCTTCTTATAGTTAAGGAGAGTAATATTCTTCAGAGCTTTAATTTTCTGGAATTCAAGGAAGTTTTTTCTAAGTCTTCAATTTTCATAAGGCTATAATCTCAATATCGATAAGAACTTTAATGTTTATTCATTTATTTATTTTTAAGGTTAAACACACCTTAAATGTTTGTTTTACAAAAAAAAAAAAAAAAAAAAAAAAAGTTTATAGAATAAAAGAGAGAAACAAATTTATAGAATTATGAGGTTAAGTTATTAAAATAGAAAATAGAAGTGGTTGACATGGTATACCCTCCCCTTTCCTTTTGGGTAGCTTTCAAACTTGTTTGAAATGTGATTTTGAAAGTTCAAATTTGAATTCATATGCATTTGAATATATAATCAACAAACAAACGAACAATAATCTTTTTCTTTATAACTTTATCTATTAAATTTCTGTGCTTTATGTAAAAGGATAACGTATGAATATTGTAAAGCAAAATATTTTGTAGAATTATAGTGTGTATATACTCTTTCAAATTGTTTTATGATTTTAATTTAGTTAAAATATTATTTTAGTTTTTATATTTTGGAGTTTCTTCAAGTTTAGTCCATTTACTTTTAAATGTTCAACTTTCATTTAGTTCATAATACTAATTTAATATGCATTTTTTATTGCCTTTTTTTATTAGAATTTGCATTATAAATTTTAAAAACATATACACATCTTGTACTTAAATTTTTTAATCAATTTCTATAAAAATTAATCTTAAGAAACTAAATTTAAAATTTACTAAAAATGAAAGAACTAAAATTAGAACATTTAAAAGTAAATTTCGAAATATAAAAATTAAAATAGTATTTTAACCTTTTAATTTTTATTATGGGACCAACCAAAATTTCTTTATGACAACAAAATTCCTGTTTACGCGTTATCGGCGGTGCTGGAATTGTTTTCAAGTTGTGCCAATATGAAATTGAAATCAAAATTTATATACTCATTTTATTTTATTTTATTTTTTAATAAAAAGTCATATGCTCATTAATTCCACTTTCAATTTTTTTTCTTGTAAGAAACATTTTTATCTTTAAGTTTTCAGTTTAAATTTTATTTGGTCCTATATTTGAGTATTTTACAAATTAACTCCAAGTTCTCGCAAATGCTCATTTTTATCTTTAGCATTAATTTTTAATAAATTAATATATAATAATTATGATATGAAAATTCTAAATTAATTAATAGACATTAACATTAATTATTATGGTAAAAATTTAAGATTAAAAGTGTAAATTTTGAAACTTGGAGACGAAATGAAAAACAAAACTTCAAACTCTAAGAGTAAAAATATAACGACTTGAAACTTAAAGACCAAAGGAAAATTAAATCCAAAACTCATCAATAAAAGTGTTACTTTTAAAACCTATGAACCAAATAAAAACTATCCTCAAAACTTATGGACAAAAGAATATATATTTTTTTTAATTAATTAGGGTAATAAATAATTTAGTTATACATAATTTTAAAATGAATAATAATAATAAAAATACTAAAACTTACACAAACTACCATTCAACTTTTGAAATTATTACAATTATGCCCATAGACTTTTCTTTTCATAAATCACGGTTGAAGTGTATAGTTTATTAAAATTACACTCTAAACGTTTAATTCCATGATTTTTCTTTTGTTTCACATCAATCTTTAGGAGTTGTTTGGAGATTGTAATGGAATGAATTTATAATGTAATGTAATAAAATATTCATGTTTGAATTAAACGTTTTTATGCTCGATTTGTAATACCAAATTCATTCTCTTTCTAAAATTTTCAACTCAGCCTTCTTTCCGCTTCGCGCTCCATGGTCCTGTTGTTTCACCCTCGATTCATCGCTCATTACAAAATTCCTCTAATTTCTAATAATCCTAATTAATATAGTTTGTACTCATATTTGTATATAGGCACGTAGCATAATAATTCAATTATTGAGGTTTTTTTTTTTTTTTCTCTCTCTACCTCAGTGTTACGAATTCACAAGTTTCATTTAGGGAGAAAATTAATTTTTTTTTTTCAGGAAAAAGAAATTATTAGAATTTATATTCATGTGTTTCGAAGAAATTGCACTTTTATTTTTGTCAATTGGAATTGACAGCAGTACCTTTGCTGTCCACACAGTCGAGAAATAATCGGATGCTGGTGTACACAAACCCCATGTCCAAACACACCCTTCGCCCATTTGGATTTTTTTAATTATTTTTTCTATTTTTTTTTTTAAAAAATAATTGGACTTTTAAAGGCTTTAAGTTAAAATACCATTTTAGTATATATAATCTTGTTTCATTTTAGTTCTGGTACCTTAAATAAATCTTAAGTTTAGTTATTTGATATCAATTCTGATTGAAACTAATTAAATAATAATAGTAATATTTTTCATGCAAGAAAATACATTGTATGAATATATCTTCAAAATTTATAGTAAAAATGATGATACATAATAAAAGTGGTTAAAAAATTAATTAACAATAAACTTATAGTAGAAATTGAATTTAAGATTTTTAAAGATACATAAACTAAAATTGAACAAATAAAAAGACTAAAATATAAAATATAATATATTAAGTAAGCTATTATTATTGTTGTGTGTTTTCTTTTTCATCTTTTTCTTTTCTTTGCACTCCAAACTAAAGAATATTTTGGCTTAGGTCGCTTTCATTTTCTCATTGCAAGCTCATTTTAGGCAAAATGATTTCAAAAGGTAAGGAGTTGTGGGGGGAAGTTGCTATTAACAAAAATTGGGTTAAAATAACATTATCATTTTATTCTCAAAAGTGCTATAGACTCTAAATTTTAATATATTTTAGATTTAGTGTTCGAAATTTATTTTTATCAAAGTTGATTAATTACTAATAATATTTTTCATGCAATATAATATACTATGGAAATATAATTCCAAATTTTCAATATAAAAAATGCAGATAGATAAAAAAAAAAAAAAATTGAAAAAAATCAACCATGTAGACTAAATTTAAGATTTATTGAAAGTATAAGTACCATCATTAGATATTTGAACGTCTATAGTTAAAATTAGACTAATTTTAAATATAAGGGCTAAAATGGTATTTTAACTCAAAATTTAAGTAAACATGCTAAGTTATTTTTTTAGACTATGTGGCTGGGATTTTTTTTATTATTATTTATTCAATTTTTTTTTTATCATATTTGAGCATAACATTAATACTAGAATGTTTAGAGTTATAGTAAGTTTTATTTATTTGGCTAGTAATTCAGGGCGTGTTTCGAATACATTTTCAAGTATAATTTAAAAAAACAAGATATTTTAAAAAAAATTGGAGTGTTTGACAATCACTCAAAATAGATTTTGAAGTGTATTATAAACAATTTTTATCAAACGAAATAACAATGAGTTTTTCAAAAAACATTTTTTCTCAAATCAATCCAAATGGACCCTTAGCTAAATTGTTTTTAAAGTAGTTTTTGCAAAATTCAAAATTATTTATGTATTTTATAAATAGGAAGAACTTTTTAGTTCAACAAATCGAGACGTATGAGATGTATTATCCAATTTTAGAAAAGACAATATCTACTTTGTTGGTATTTTATATTAAAATAATTTATTATTTAGCCATTTATACTATAATGTTTAGAATTATTGTACCTTGTTATTATAATTTGTTAAAATCATAATTAATACACGTCCAGTTGGTTGTCATAAGAAAACAGAAAATTGGATATTAAATAAATTTTTTTGCTGTTTTTTTATTGTTAAATAGAAAATAATGGTTTTAGATTAAAAGAAAAAATGATTTAATTAATCATTGTGGTGCAGAAGTAGAATAAGAATTTTATATTATATGGATAATGTTGCCACTATAGTCTAAAAATATTTAAAATTTAAGTATGGGTTGATTGATGTGCATTCTACCTTATTGTTAGCTTTGCAATCACATTTCTAGATTGCTGTTTTCATAATATTGAATATTTTATATGATTTCTTCTTTTTTTTTTTTTTTCTTTTCAAAAATTAGAATAGTACATGAGAATTATTAAAAAGAAAAATAGTAATAAAAGAATTTTTAAAAGAACTTTGTTATATATAAGTCTTTGGGTCTTTTAAGACTTTAATTTGTTTATCACTTATATATTTGAATTAGTGGTGTTTAGATAGAATAGAAAAATAATTTACATATATAATATTTTATAGAAATTATTATAAATAAAAAAATTATCAATTTATAAATATAAAAAAATTTCAGCCGATTGATCGTGATAGACTTCTATATATCACTCTTTCTATTGCGGTCTATCGCCCAATAATAGAAGTCTATCACATAAATATTTACTGGGTTGTTTTCAAATATAGAAAAATGAGCTAAACTATTTACAAATATAGCAAAATTTTATTGTGATAGATCTCGATAAACATCTGTGTGATATTTTGCTATTATTTGTAAATATTTTCAACAGTTTTGTCATTTAAAATAATTTTCTTATTTTATTTAGTTTGTATTTTTTAACCAATAATTTATAAAAGTAAATTTTAAAACAATTGAGTTCATCTTATTTTAAAAAAAAAAAAGTTCATAGATTATTGTAGTCTAAATAGATTAAACTATTATTGTAGTATCTGTACTTTGAATTTTTCAGTTATATTATCTGTTCTTTTTAATAAATCTTAAATAATTTTGTCTATTGAAATTAATTTTTATCTAAATTTATTAAATAATAACCATCACGTTTGTACGAGAAAATAATTCAATATGTGAAAATATGTTTTCAAAACTTATTAATAAAAATGCTAATGGATAAAGAAAAAAAATAATTCAATATGTGAAAATATGTTTTCAAAACTTATTAATAAAAATGCTAATAGATAAAGAAAAAAAAAATCTTTGTACTAAATTTAAAAGTTTTAAAAGTTGTTAAATATAGAGACTAAAATTAGAAATTTAGAAAAAAAATTATTTATTTAAAAATATTTCTTAAAATTAATATACATTTTACAATAAATTCAACTTTATTTGAAAGAGAAATTAGTACCATACATCAACTCCAAGTGTTAGAAAAAGAGAAGACGCATATATATGTGTCATTATTTAGAATAATGTAAAGAAATAAAGTAAGAGTTGTGGGGTCAATTCTTTTTTTAAAAAAGTGAATTATTATAAACCACAAATTATGTGGACTTGAGAATATCAATCATGGAAAGAGATCAAGAAATGTTTCAACTTTTTTTTTTTTTTTCAGATAAACATTATTTTATGTTATTTTGTTCATAAATTTTCATGACATTAACCATTCAAATCCCCACACCCATATATTTTTCCCTCATCGTTTTCTTAACTTTATGTTAACTCATTAACTAATAGATTTTGATTGTTTTGAAAAGGATTATGTTTTTAATGATTATTTCAATATAATTTTTAGAAATACTTTTGAGGATAAGTTACAATTTTGAAAAATATATATATTACTCTTTTTTTTTTTTCAATTAACTACTAAAATTTTGAAATACGTATATGTAGTTATGAGAATTTCTGTGTCTATGCTGGTATATTATTTAATTTTCCTTAATCTTCATGTTTTGAATGCTACATTGAGTTTATATTATTATCTAAATTAGGGTTGGTGGTTGATTTGGGTGTAGATTAATATTTCAATAATATTTCGTAAATAAAAATAGGTTATATGGTCATACGTTAATTATGCAATCCTAATAAAATTGTAATACGTACAAATATGTCTTTAATTTGTTTATCACTAATAGTCACTCATTACTCCACTCTTATTTAGGTAGTTCAACTTTTTAATGCACACCATCCATATTTGGATAAAATTATTCAATCTTTGATCACTTTATATTATAAGTTGGTGTTGACCACTCTTGACAAGCACTTTTTACCATCCTCCTATAAAATAAAAATATACTAAAACACCATTTGTCTTGTAGAACTTCGTTACCCAAACCTATATTTACTAAGATACCTAAATATTTGCCATTTTTGTTCATCCTCCAATGATTCATCCAGACATTTCCATACAAAAATATAATTTTTTTTTTTTTGTTTTCCTACTTGTCACCCATTATTCAAATATAAATTACACAAATTCAAATGTTGTGACCATGTATGAATAAAAATGGAGATTAAGATACCATTTTGGTCCTTATATTTTGAGTATTATTTTATTTTGATTCTTATACTTTCAATTGTTTGAGTTTAATCATGGTACTTTATAAATCTTAAATTTAGTTCTTCAAAGTTAATATTTATCAAATTTTGTTAAATAATAACGATATATTTTGTATGTAAGAAGAGGTAGCAAGTGAATTTATTTTCACTAATTTATAAAGAGGATCTTCATATTTGGAAAAAAAATCAACAAGAAACTAATTGCAGAGAATAATTATATCTTAAGATTTATTAATATATTTATACCATTTATATATTTTTCCAAATTGAAATTTGAGATAGATTGATGTGATTTAAAATAATCACTATTTTATTTTTTAAAATTATTTATTTGTTTAATTTTAATTCAAATATTATTTTTTTATATAAAAATTGAATAATTAAATAAAAATAAAAATGATAAAAGATATTTCAATTCTTATAACATATTATTTAGTTACTGCATTTCAATTATTAAAAATGTATAAAAAAAGGGTATTTCAATAATCATCTATATTTCATTAGGTTTCTATATAGAAGTAAACAACACCAACAATTTTTTTTTTTTCTAATTACAATTGCAACTTGTTTGTAGCAATCACCATTAAAGGAATCTCATTTCCTTTGCAATTGAACCAAGGCCATGTTTACTGATCCATAATGAAATTGACGTATTTGAAATGAGATTTCATTGATGGATCAATCATAATGGGTCTCAACTGCAAATGTTAAAGTGCTTTTGATCATGTTTACTTAGAATTATGAATCTGTCGTATTTATTGTTACCATTACCTTTTAGGGTCAAATTGTTGTAATGGTAACGATAATGATAACAGAAGTGTGACGATTCATTATTTTCATACGGTAATTGTAACAATATCTATATCGGTAACGGTAACGATAACGACATGTAATTTTCAAGTGCAATAAGATTTGATCACCCTTCGCTCATCAATGAGTTTATGTTTTTTTTTTATTACAGATTATGGTGTAGGTTCCAAATATTAGTACGGGTACATAACACAGATAAACAACACTAAAATATAATCAAATGAGGATCATTTCTTCTGATTACCATTAATTTATTACGATTGTATTAGAATAAAGGTAGTTGACTCACTTACTGACTTTCATTAGGATTGGACCAGATTTTCATTGAATGTGCTTGAATATGCCCTAAATGATATTTTACTATAAAAAAACATGTCTTTGTATAAAAACAAAAGAGGAAAATAAGAGGATAACTAAAACAAATGGCAAAAAAGGCCTTTTGAGGAGAGGAATCTAAAGAAGTATGGGAATTTGGAAGTTGACAGAGTGGATAAAAACCTTTTAAAACCTTCTCCATATTCAATGGAACTGTGTTTTTGAAATCTGTGTGATTGATTCTCATAGATCACTATGCAACTGTTTGGCTGCTGCTATATAATTATTTTCTCATCTCAATCATTTCCATTTTTAAATTCCAAACACACTTTTTAAGGCATTTTCAATACTATTGGGAACTGTGACAATTTGGTAATTACTATTTCAATTTAATTAAGTAATTCATCTAATCCCATCTATTACTTCTCTCACATTATTTCCCATCTTTTTGATTTAATTAAAAAGGGTAAAAAGAAGAAGGGGGGGGGGGGGGGGGGGGGGGGGGT
>QLSR01001481.1:1017090-1065787 GCA_031780015.1 Citrullus colocynthis
GAGGGGGTTCTTGCTTCCAAGTTTTCAATTTCTTCAAGTTCCATTGCCTTGTTGCCTTGTGTAGCCTTTAAGAAAGGTTGCTTAGTTTGTTTGTGTAAGCAAGACTTTAGAAATTCTAAACTACATTGCTTATTTAACAATTTTTTTTTTCATTTTATCTTTTTTCATTTTTGTTTTCTAGCCTATAAAGATAAACTAAGTAATCCTAACGTGTTTTAGAATTATGAAGTAGTAAAAGTTTAGCTAGTTTTTTTTTTTCTTCTTCTTTTTCGTGTGCAATAAGGAATGAGAAATTCGAACATTAGAAACTCTTAGTAATTGACACATACTATATGCCAATTGAGCTATGATTACCTTTAACATATTATGTATATGTGAGAAATTTAATTTATATAGAATTATATATATGATGTAATTCTGTATTAAAACCTATAAATAAATAATGATAATTAAAATCATAGTTGATTTAGGTTATTGGGAATGTTATTGAAATGTAAATATTTAAAAATTATGGTAACACATTTTAAATTAATTCTACACATAGAATATTATTGTTTTTATTAGGATGTTGAAGAAGTTTTTTCTTTAATTGAAAATTATATTAAAAGGTACACATTTACCCATATAGTTTTTTAAAAAGTTCATTGTTTTTTGTTGAAATTATTTTAAAAATCAAAAGGGAATAATTCTCCCCTATATTGAAGAATTTTTGCAAAATACATCGATCACAATAAAAATAAAATTAAATGGAGAATTTTATAGGAATGAAGATTTAAATTGGGAATGGGGACGAAGATGCCATTCTCCAACTTGCCCCTAAACATCTCTAGTTGAAGCCCACAATCAACTCACATTATCTACCCTTGGCCCTACTTCATGAGAAACTCAAGGAAAACTTATAAATACCTGACTTGTTTCAACATTTATCTCATTAAATATTATCCCACAACAATATTTATGTAGCCATTACAAGTACTTTTGGACCTAACAAAAAATATCCAAAAGGGAAAAGAAAGCCTTGAGACAAACCTCAAGTAAAATAAGCATAGGGCCAACTAAAACCTAGCATCTATTTCATACATCGTTGAAGCACGTGTAGGTTAAGCGTTGCTTTTCTTGTCCAATATATGCATCAACTATATTCTAACTCAACTAGTTAAATATTATATAGATCAATTCTACCCTATAATGGGGTTTCTTTATATTACATACATTCCATTCACACACCATCGTTTTTTTTCATAAACTCTAAATCCAAAACCTTAAAATATTGATATACTATATCTTTTTTTAACATTCATAGATCTACTACACATAAAATTAAAACTTCAAAGCTACATTAGACATAACATCCAAGTTTAGGAATTTATTGGATACTTTAAGAGCGGATAAAGGAAGTAAACACAAACCTACTCAAAATTCAGAGGCTATATGTAATTTTTTTTTTTTAATAGAAAAAACCAAGATATTATAAGAATTTTAATGAAAATATAGATTGAAAAGATTGTTAGTGGCGGCCCATTAATAAGTGGCCCACTCTTTATCCACCACCCATTGGGCTCCCAAAATATCATATGAGTTTTAATATGTGAGATTTAATATCTTCATTAAAGAAGAAGCAATTTTTGGTAAAGAATTATAATGGATGAGAATAATAATAATAATAATGTAAATGATAAGGAGAACTACATTTAATCTTTTTTTCCTTTTTTCCCTTTTCCAACTTTTTTTTCTTTCCGCACAATAAAATGACTAGTTCCCTAAGAATCATTTTCACACGCACACATTATATATATATATATATATATATATATGAAATGAAACGAAACAAATGATTTTTTTTTTTTTTCATGTGGTGTTAGAAAAAAGACCAAATTAGATATCAAACACTCCCTAAAATATCAATCTCACATGAGATATTTTTCTCAAAAAAGGAAAGCAAACTTTAGTTTCAAAAGTGGTCCATTAGGGTGCAAATTGTTGAATGAAAAATTAATGAATCTATTAGCCGCTTGCTGACAATCATTTAATATATATATTGAGTACAACAACTTCGAGGGTGGGGGATTGAACTTCCAACACCACCGACTAATAGAGAATGTCAACACCACTGAACTAAGCTCACTTTAGCATATATTTGTTTTTCTTAATTAATAGAGAATGACAACATTTAAAGGGGTGCATGCACATTACTTAATATAATGAAAATATATTTATATTTTAAAATTGAATTATTGTTTTAAATGATAAAACTGTTATAAATATTTTTAAATATAGCAAAATATTAATGTCTATTATGATAGACTTGTAAATAAGTTGACTCATTTTGTTATATTTGAAAACAACCCGTAAAATTTCCAAAAATAGTTAACATAAAATAACTATCAACGAGATAGTGAACCATTAGAGTATCAAACTTTCATATTTAATAATATTGAAGGAAAATTTACTATTATTATTCTTTTCTCCTCAAAAAAGAAAAAAAAAGAAGGAAAAATTGAAAAGATTTTTAAAAAATATTGCTTTTTTTTATTTTTATTTTTTATAAAAGTTATAATTGCTGTTGTGCAAAGCTCTTATGGCCCAACATGAGAAAAAGCCCAAACTCATTATGTATATAACAGCCCAAGCCCAAACCCAAGCCCAAGCCCAAAGGCCATGGGTAAAGTGTTAGCAGCCCATTTATCTGGGCCACTCTCTCCTTCATGGGCTTAGGGAACGGATCCTTTTTCATCTTTTAACTTTTGTTCACATAAAATAATAGTGAAAGAGAAATTTATTTTTCGCCTTTTTCTGCCCCATCTTTTAACTTTTGTTCACAATTTCGACAAAGCGCTACTATAATATCATAGTGGGGGAGTACCTGTGAGCCTGATTGTCCAACGGGTGGTTTAAAAACAAAATTGCAAGTGAAATTCACGCTACGATATCGACCATTTCACGATGGGTGAAACATATTTAACGTGATTTAGTGCTCCAAGTGATAGAGTGCTACATGACGCAAGCGTAATGTTATTTTTTTTAATTAATTTTTTTTATAATTGAGTCATTCCGTATTAATGCCTCAATTATTAGGTCATTTTTACAAAAAAAGAAAAAAAAAACCATCTCTATGTTTAAGTGGTATAAAGTTTTGAATGACCTAACTTTTGTTCACAAAATATAATAGTTAAAAATAAAACCATTTACAGTTGATTTCACTTATTTCTTTGATTTTTTTAAAATCATTTTTGTTTCCAAAAGCAAAAGATATATTTTTGAATGGAATATTTGTTACAATGTTGATATAATTAAATTTTCAATAACCGATTATCTTTATCTTTTTGGTCAATCGATTATTTAATAAAATCAAATATCATATTTGAAAATTCATTCAAACTAGACATTTTAGATTAGTCTTGGATAATGACTCAAATGAATTAGTGAAGGTTTAAAGAATCGAAATAACAAGTATAAATGGTTGAATGTGCCATTCAAGACCTATTATGTGATTGTTGTGGACTTTTGAAGGTGGAGATAACGTATGAATAGAACAACATTTAATATATAAAACACTTTCAAAGAAAAAAAAAAAAAAAAGAAAACACTTCTAAAAACATAGAGAAATTTGATTTGTTTTCTTTTCAAGATTATGACAAATCTACATATTTTATTCGGTCATTGTGTTTTCATATGACAATTGCTTTTGAATTCTTTACTTCTTTTTTCTCTTCATTTTAATGATTAGATAAACTAAATAATTGATATTTGTATAATATTTATTTCAGCTAATTCTAATTAAATGGCCACCTCACAATATGTGCAGCACTATAGTTCATATTGTTTTTCAATAGTTTAATTAGTTTTGTAAATATTTTTAGGGTGAAAAGTAAAATTTATATGTCAAAGTATGTCGGGTTGTAGCAATCTAAAACTTCAAATTAATAATTTTATTAATTTAAATTCTAATTTTATTTTTTATAATCGAATCAATTTAGACCTGTGTTTTTATTATAAGAACAGTTTATAGCAACATTTTCACATTCTACTTGAAAAAGGACTATTAGAAAAATCAATATATAAATGATCACAGGACTTTTAGTCTTGATTTTCATCATTCTTCTTATCTCCTGCATTGTATGTTTAATATATCTATAAAGCAAATTTGAACATGTGATTTTTCTGGCATTAAATTAATGGGGTCAAAAACAATAAGCACAAAACCATGACTGAGAGATTTGATTGATCAGTTTTGTTAGATTTGAAAAATATAAAGAAAAGATTATCAACTTTTAAATTTACAAAAAATAGCAGATATAAAACTAAATCACAACATTTAACATTTAAGGTCTGTTATATAATGATTTAGATCTCGTTTGGTAGTTATTTTGTTACCAATTTTTTAATTTTAAAATTTATATTTGATTTCTCTTAAATTTGATACTACAAGTTAATTTTTTTTTTTTTAAAGAAACACTTGAATTTTTAGTCAAATTCTAAAAACAAAAACAAATTTTAAAAAAAGACGTAGTTTTTTTTTTCTATCATTATTATATAATTTTCATAATCATTATAGGAAACATTGTGAAAAGTGGATAACAAAACAAAGAAACATATGAGTGGGAGTCCTGCTTATAAACTTACAAGTGGTCTTTAAAATTTGTACTTGTTTTCACACAAATGATTTTCATCCTTTCTAAACAAATATATGATTTCGTAAACTATTATAATTTTCAAAATTTTACTTGGTTTCTTCGAATTATTGCAAAAAGGAAATTACATAACAAAGAAATTCATAAGTAGAAACAATGTTTATAAGGTTAATTTTAAATACTAAATTATAGTTATAGTTGAGTATTCTATTATCATTATTATTTTAGATTCTATTATTTCTTTTTTATTTTGTTTGTTGATCAAAATCCTGGATACCTATCAATGACAAATTAAAGATAAAAATTTAACGTGTTTTACATAGTGTTCTAAAAACAAAATGCAAACACAATTCAACATCAAAAAGGTTCTATTTTCATATGTGTTTGGTACCATTAATAAACTTGATTCTAATTTAACGCAAGGTTGAAAATGTGTTTGAAAATATTATTATTAGTTGAATCTCAACTATCGTTAATTAATTTATGAGCTTTTTATGTCATAATTTTTGCATAAATATTATCTTACTATATCATTTAAATTATATTATACGTATTTTATTTTTTAAACAACTATTATAAATAAAAAAAATATCAAACTATTAATAAATTTGTTCAAAATTTTAATAGATCGCAATAGATCCAAATAGAGATCTATCCGTGATAGATATCTAAAATTTTACTATATTTGTAGTTATTTTCAACTGTTTTTCTATTTTGATTTAAGAAAAAATTTACAATACAAAATACTATATTTATATTAGAAAAAACTATCTAATTATGTACTAATTGAATCAATTAATTAGGGCATTTAGGGACAATAGCCCCTTCCCTCTTCTCCATAGTTTTTCCCACCTTTGCATGCTAAAGTTTAGCAAAAGAAAATTATGTTTAATAATATAAAAAAATGACAATAAATATTTAACTAAACCATTGAAAATAAAAGAAAATTATTATTATTTTTTGTATTATTATGATCAATTAAAAGAATAACAAACTTCCAAAAAGCAGCTCAACTGCTATAAAGGATAAAGATAACACATGAGATCATAAAAAGATAAGATATCACATCAGCTTAATTAATTTTAATTAGGACAATACGACTTTAGTGTTTATAATTTTAGTATAAAAAAATATAAAGCAGCCACTCCCCTCTCAACTACTACATAAGAATATATTTCTCTTTTTCTATATCTCTAAATAGAGAGAGAGATAATTATTTAATGAAAAGTTAAAAATATTCCCACACATTCAAAATTATAATTTATTTCAAGCTTTTTTGTAATATAAAGTTAAAAAATTATAAAATTATATTGTAAAACTAATTTAGAATATTGTCTATCCCACAAGCCTATCTCTTAAAAATATATCTTATTTTTATTTTTATAAGTGGTAAAGTAACAAAGCACCCAAAAAAAGGGGAAAAAAAACACTTCTTTTGAAGGGGAAAAATAACTTAGTATAGTTTGATTTATTTTGATAGCAAAATAAAAACAAAGCTAATTTATTTTTAAGTGAACTAAACTTTAAAATTTGGTGGGTCAAATATATGATTATTTTTTTTTAAAAAAAAAAGTTGATTAAAGAAAGAAAATTTTATATATTCTCCAAATTTCAAAGAGTTAAGAAAAACTAATAATTTTATCTATATATAATAATTTACTGGGTTTACATTTTTACCTTTATCTCGTAATAATACATATCGTGTCTTTTCTTGGGTTAAATTTTAAATTTAGTACAAATGTTTGATATAATATATTATATCTTTCATTTAAAACCATACTGTATACAGGAGTAACAAAGAAGTTGTTTTGGAAAAAAAGAAAAATCAATAGCACATTAAAGTGTATATTTAATAAAGCACTTTTTATTTATTTATATATTATTATTATTATTTTACTTCATGTAATAAAGCACTCGAAGAATGTACAACCATACCTAAAAAATTAGTTTAGTGTTAGAGTATCCTGAAAAGAAAAAAAAAAAAAATATTAAAATGTCATTTTCATCCTCTACTCTCGGACTTATTTAGTTTAATTCCTATTATATTTTCAAATTTTCAATTATTTATATTTAGTCTACGTAATTTTAATAAATTTTTAAAATAATATCTACTATTATTTATTATTAATTTATCTAAAAAAAAATCTCTTTCAACATTTTCTTTATAAATTTAATAAATTGATTTCCTATTATTCGTTTTATGTTTTCATGTTTCAAGTTTTTAGAAATAGAGACAGCATTTGATAATCTTTTCTCGCATGAAATTATTATTATTATTATTTAACCAAATTTAATTGAAAAGAATTAAATTTAAGATTTATAAAAACTACTTGGATTAAAATGGAATAAAACCTAAATTACTAGATCAAAATAATATTTTAATATATATATTATAGAATCACATTCAAACACACACAATAAATAAATAAATAAATAAATATATATATATATATATATATATATATATATATATATATATATATATATATAATTGAACAAGTTTAAAAACGTGAGATGAGATAATTTAAAAACGTTAAGTTATATTATTCACAAATTATGCTCATATTAACACCTTAAACATATTCATCAGTCTTTACTATTAAAATTTTGAAAGTAAAGGAAACAAAAATATAGAAAAGAAAAAGTAAAGGGTTAGGGAAGAGTTAGGGAGAAGGTAGGGAATGATTGAAGTGGTTAGAAGTAGACATGATAAGTGTGGGAAAAATGTTTGGTGGTATCATAATCACTTTGTCTATAAAATTAAAAAAAGAAAAAAAAAAAGCATCAATAATTTTAATTCATAAGAGGGTGTTGGCCATTAATTAAAAGCTATTGCTGTTCACACTTCCCCCAATTTACTATTCTTTAATTGATTCTTCCACCAAAAAAAGAGTTGGATTGTCCCTATCAATTCAAAAACTATTCATACATATTGTACCTATAGATACATTTATTATAATTTTGGACTTCTAAGTTCATTAGGGTTTGTGTGTGTGTGTTTTTTTTTTTTTTTTTTTTTCAAATAATATTATTATATTCTTTTAAAAGTTGTAATTTTACTTTTATAAAGGTTTAAAAAGCTATTATTAAAAATTTTGGATTGAGAAACTAGAACGAGAGTGTGACAGTATTTGAATTCTAAATTTTGTTTTAGGTTCTTGTGACATCGTTTCAAGTTTCAATTTTAATATAATATTCTAAGGGTAGTTGTCTTAAATGACAAAACAGTTGAACATATTTACAAATATAGTAAAATTTCATTGTTTATTAGTAATAGACAATGATAGATACTGATAGACATATATCAATGTCTATTCGTGATAGACACAATATTTTGCTATATTTATAAATATTTTGGCTGATTTTGCTATATTTGAAAATAGTCCATATTCCAATGAATTCATATTCCAAAATGGTAGCTTTGAAACATTTATGGAAAGTGTGAATGATAATATTAATAAAGGTCTATTTTGAAACAAAGTGCAAAATTGAAAGATTTAATTTAGTTTTTTTCTATTAGAAAAATGGATATTGCATGTTCTATATAATTCTTAAAACTGGATTGGTTGAACATAGTCACGGTTTTTGTTAGTAGAATACAAAATTATGACGAGAATTGGTTTGAAAAAATTTGAAACAAAAGGTTGAATTAATGTAAGTATAAGATATGGATTAAAATATTATAAACTAACAAAAACAATTTTTTAATATAATAAGAGGTTGAGAAATTCCAATCACGTACTTCTAAATTATTAACACATACTTTATAATAATCGAACCAAATTCACTCTGAAAACCAAATAAATTAAAGTTAAGACTAATCTAAACACTTTTTGTTTTTAAATATATATGTAGAATTAAAGTGATTGACAATAATGAATAATGGACTCATTTGGTTTTCTTATGGTCAGTTCTTAGTACTTTTATTTTTACCCATATTTTTTACTAATTATCGGTACTTATGATGATGGGGAAGATTAATTTTAGTATTTATTTTATATTTAAAATCACTTGGTATAAAATTTTAAGTTTTACCAACATAAATATAACTCATATGATATTAATGAACGTGTATTATCAATTTTAATGTTTAAGATTCGATCTCCTAATACACATATTATAAATTTTTAAAAAAAAAATCTCGACTTTTTATTTATTATAATTGTTAAATAATTGTCGACCGAATGCTTTTAGATGGAAGAGAACAAAAAGATTTTTTTTTTTTGGACAAATGCGATTCGAAAAACGAGCAATTAGTCATTATTTTAAATTATTGAAACATTTCATGATTTATTGGACAAACTTCTATTTGTGATTGAGTTTACATTCATTGTGGTCTTGTATTATTGTATGCAATCTGTAACGACTCGACTAACAACTAACTAATTGGACCATTACTCAGTGCATGCAACAATTTATAAAAACGACACTATGCAAGATGGTAAATAATGACCCATGTTTTTCATGAAAATTTCTACTTGTTTTAATTCAAGAATCAACACAATAGCAAATAAATGAAATTTTGGTTCGGGGTACCCCTAAGGAAAATAATAAAATAAGCTTCATAGATGAAAATCAGCATAAGCGAATAGGGAGACGAGTTTCAAAACAAAACTAGACAGTTGGACAAAATTTCATAAAAAGAAAACATGCAAAACTAAGCGGAAGCTGCTACGGGTCCCGTGATGCCATCAAGGTTTCTTCCTATCATTCGCCAGCACATTTCTCCCTTTAGCTGAAAAATACATAAGAGGAAAGGATGACTAATTTTATTACTCAGTAAGCAACCCTACTACCGGGGGTCAGGCTAGGTACCTAAGTCCAATAAGTGCGTCAAACATGTGAGACATACATATCTATCATACATCATATTTCTATAAGTGAATGTTAGACCTGCCCCACCGTTGGTCATTGGTGCCCACAAACCTCTAGTGAGTCCTAAAGGAGACACTTACCTTTAGTGATCCCGAAGAAACACAAACCTCCAGTGTACCCGGAGGAACACAACCTTTGGTGGACCTGAAGGAACACAATCTCTGGTGAACCCGAAGGAACACAATCTCTGGTGAACCCGAAGGAACAAACCTCTAATGAGTCCCAGAGGAGACACTTACCTCTGGTGATCCCGAAGGAACACAAACTTCTGGTGTATCCGAAGGAACACATCTTCTGGTGAACCTGAAGGAATACAATCTCTAGTGATCCCGAAGGAACACATCCTCTAGTGAACCCTAAAGAACACAACCTCCTGTGGACACCCAACCAACGTAAGGGAGACACCACTACTCATCGTACATGATCAATAAAGTTCACAATCATTCTATCACATGAATTTATACGCTAACAGTAAGGTTCATAAACATTTAACAGCATAGGTTTATACACTAACAGGCACATATAATTTTAAGACGTGGAAATCGCATACAGGCATAGTATATCATAAATGGCTCTAGAAACCTACTACATCATGGCAACTAAACATATAGCTCGAGGGCGGTTCAGGTAGTAAGACTACTTACCTTGAGCCTAGGTCCAAATCGCCAAACGCACCGTAATTCCTTGCAAAATTCCTGAATAAAACTGGGAGTAAAATTCCTAGCTTAAGTTAGTCAACAAGTCTAGTCCCACCACAAGTTAATTCCAAATTAGTTCAAAAGTGTCTTACCCAAGCGTGGCTTAACTCGCAGTTGCCTCTAATCCTTCCACCCAATGTAACCTCCAGTCACCTAATAAGTTTTAACCAAAGACTTAAATTCCCAAAAGTTTACCAAACTACGCCACAACTCCCATTGGGTCCGAGATACTCACCCAAACATTATCGATTCGGCGACGGACAGACAGGCGAGCAGTTGACTGTAGCGGCAGTGGTGCTGACCGACACGGCAGCAGCGGCGCAGAGGTGTGAATGACCGGCAGCGACTGACACTGGAAGGGTGAAGTCGAGTTTTGCAGCCACAGATCTGCGACGCAAGGGGGAGGAGCCGGCGGAACGACGGGGCGGCGACCGATCAGGAGAGGTGAGCGACGGCGGCACAGTCGAAGAAGGAGACGACGAGGATGCTGGCGACGCGCGGACGAAGAAGAATAAGTCGGGGGGCGGCGGCTTGCAGATCAAAACCGAATGGAATCCAAGATTGACTTATATATATATATATATATATTCTTCCTTGAATTCTCTTTTCTTTTCCTTTTCCAAGACCCTATATATATATATTTATATTTTCCTTTCCCTTTTCCTTTTTCCAAAATATATGCGACTTATTTAATTTAATATTCCTCAACCCATCAAATCAAATATTTTCCTATCACCACTTAATAATTTATTTAACCAAAATATCTCCTAATAAATCAATTTTCCAACTTAAATTCAATTCCAACTTATCAGTAACTTAAATTCAATTCCAACAGTAGTCAAGTTCTTAAATCTCACCTAATTTCAAATCTTCAGGTTAAATCCAACTTTTAAATCTCCCCAAATAAATTAAATTTTTCACTAATTAAATCAAATCCAAATCTTTTATCACGATTACTTTAAATTGAATTATTTTCTCAACATAATCTAATTAAAGTTTCAAAATTCAAACAACTAACCAAATATTCAAGATAATTAATTTTTTTAAAAAATAAATTACTTGAAAATTTAGGATGTCACACAATCAATATTTTTAAATTATTATAATTTTATTTTCATGATTTATTATTATTATTATTATTATTATTATTATTATTATTATTATTATTATTTGAGGAAGAAAATTTGAACCTTTTAACTTATTGACAGATAGTTTATATCTTATACCAATTGAGTTGTTAAATAAAAATAAGTCCTGTTTTTCTATTTTATCTTATTTAAAAAATAGTCCTAGAAAAAAGTGATATTCATTTGATGTAAGTAGCCTATATATATTATCTTATCAAACCAACAAATGAATATCACTATTTCGTGCATTTAATTCAGTCCTATTTCTACAGCCTTCTTATGGTGGTTTTTTTTCTTTTTTTTAATAAATTTTTTATTATATATATGATTTCCATAACTACCTTATTTATTATTAAAATATGTTCTCTTTTAAAAAATAAATGTGTATGGCATGCTTCATTATTTTAAGTTCGTATTTACATCTTAAATGATGTTGTATTTATTCTTTCAAATACAAGTTTGTATTTTAAAGCAATCAATGTTTCATGTATAATAATAATAATAATAATTATAATAATAATAATAAGAAGAAGAAGTGAAATGTGACTTTTATTTTATTTTATTTTTTTATCCGAAGACTATAGAATGCAAGGAATTTAAATTTAGTCCATATAATTTGAAAAAAAAAAGTTAGAATTTAGTCCGAATGATTTATAATCATATCTTAATCTTTATAGTGTAAAATAAAATCCTCATATAATCTCTACGTAGCCATAAAAATCAAATTTTAACTTTTAAAATTATGAGAATTAAATTTTAATTTGTTGAAACCATAAAAACTAAATTTATAACTATTATTATATACAAGACAATAAGCACCATGAAAAAAAATGATTCTTAAATCACACCATGCTTAAAAGTATTATTATTATTAGTACAAATTATAGATAACTTACCAAAGGAACCTAATCAAAATAGTAATAAATTAGGGTAAAGTTAGGTATATCATCCAACTAGATTTATATTGTTCTATATTAAAGTTTTATTTGATAATTATTTTGTTTTTTTAAATTAAATTTATTTTCTCTCCATTTTTTACGGTATATGTATCTTTCGTAGATATAATGGTTAAATTCTTAGCCAAATTTAAAAAACAAAAGCAATTTTTTGAAAACTACTTTTTTTAGTTTTCAAAATTTGGCTTGGTTTTTTAAATCATTAGTAAAAGTAGATAACAAATTAAGAAATTTAGAGGTAGTAATAGCGCCTATACACTTAATTTTCAAAACAAAAGCAAAAAACCAAATGATTACCAAACAGAGTCTAAATTTTTTGTTTAAATACTACTTGGGTTCCTGTATTTTTGGCTTTGGTTCATTTTGATTCTTATACTTTAAAAATGTTCATTTTGGTCCCTATATTTTTAACTTTGGTTCATTATACTTTCAACTTTTGTTCATTTTTTCCTTTGAACTTTAAAAAAGTTCCTATTTTGATCCCTTAAAAATGAATGGACCAAAATTGTCATTTTTTTTAAAGTACAAGGACACAAATGAACCAAAGTTGGAAGTATAGATACTAAAATGAATATTTTGAAAGTATAGGATTCAAAATGAACGAAAACAAATAGATATAAAGATCAAAGTTGTATTTAAAACAAATTTTTTGAACATTGTTTAACTTAATTATTATATTTGTTAAAGTGAGTTTAGTTAAGTTGTTATTTGACATACACTTCACCTGTTGGTGAATCTATGATGAGAAGTTTAATTTTCCTTTTTCATAATTGTTGTAAAAAAAATTTATTATTATAATTATACTCTTTGTAGTTTGAAAATTGTTCCAATGTCTCCTTATATACACACTCTTAATTAGATCTTTGAGTGATTCCAATATTATGTTAATTACTTGATGAATGGAAAGAGAAATATGAAAATGTAAATCAAAAAGTGCATAGATTTTATGAAATGAAAAAAAAAGGTTTATGAATAAATCACCTCAAATAATGTTAGGGTTACCACTGCATTTTCTAAATGTTAAATTTGTATAATTATTATATTCCTCAAAATTATAAAAGCATAACTTCATTAGTAGTTGATTTTTATTTACACTAATTTCATAAATTTGGAAGTACATAATTATAACAACTTTTTTACCTTCCAAATTTATGTATTTACAAATTTGAAAATGAATAGATTTTATTAGACAATTTTGCATATGAAAAAAGACCTCAAAGGTTTGCCAATGTTTAGTGGTAAGCTGTATAAATAAACTCAATTATTTATCAGATACCATTAATTTTGTACTTTTTTTTTTTAATATAAATTTTGTAGTTTTTTTTAGCTTAACAATGTTGCCTGTACGGATAATCTAGCTCATAATTTCAGAGATAAATCTTCATATTTTGAGATTGAAAATTTTATTTTATTTTATTTTATTTTAAAAAATATCATCATTAACCAGATGAAAAATCGAACCTTCAAATTTTCATATAAAGCTAAATTTATTTTAACAAAATTATTTAGGCTTCTAAAAACAAAATTAATATAAAACAAAAGTCATTTTTATCACATTTGTTTCCTAAAGAAGAAAAAGTCTTGAAACTAATATATAACTCATTCCCAATATCTACCAAATTGGCTGCTAGAGTTGACCCCACGTGGACTCCATATTCTAAACTTCTAAGATAGATTCAATGGCACATACATATTGAATATAGCCTTAATAAAATTGGCCGGCTTCCATTGTCACCCACACAAGTTATGATTTGGCCCCTACAAATTTTAAAATTAGAATTTCACCCCTATATTTAGAAAAATCTCATAAATAGATCATACGGCTACAAACTACCTATAGGTTAAAAATAAGTGACCGTTCATTATTCATTAATCTATAAAAATTAAGTAACTGATATCTTTGACGAGATAAAATATTGAAAACAGGGATTTGAGTAAACATTAAATTAATGAATTTAAATATATAATTTAAGGTCAATTTCAAATATAACAATCACACTAAAAGTACCATGTGCTTTTTATGAACATTAATGATTTCTAATTCATGGTAGGAAATTATTTATACAATTCATTATTTTTTTTAAGTAATTGAATAAATAGTTAATATAATAATATATGAAATAATGCTAAAATTAAAATTATCTTAAATGGCAAAATTGCTGAAAATATTTATAACTAATAGCAAAATACATAGTTGATCAACGATAGATTGTGATAGACTACTATCTGTGTCACTATTGCGATCTATCACGGTCTATCGTAGATAGACAATGAAATTTTTCTATATTTATAAATATTTTGGTTTCTTTTGCTATATTTGAAAAGAGTCTTACTCTTTGTCTTACATTTAATTAAGTAATTATTTAATTTTGTTTTCTATATACAACATTGGTAAATCAAACACATATATTAATTATTTTATACATGTAAAATCTAAACATTAAAATATTGAATATTTAATATTCTTACCTATCAAATAATATCTACGTTGAACTTGAAACTCTCAAAATTATAAGACTATATTTATAGTTATTATTATTTTTTTGAAATTTTAATACTTTTATTTTTTCTCGTGGCATTTTGCAGTCTCTCCAACAGAATCCTTCAACTTTATTTTTAAAAAAGAAAAGAAAAAAGAAGAAGTAAGAAGTTGATTTTACAAAAACCTACTTGGGTGGAAAATGTTGTAAAATAGGAAAAAAAGCGGCTGATTTAAATATGTTTTTATACTAATAATAATAATAATAATAATAATAATAATAATAATAATAATAATAATAATAATATTAATAATAATAATTTAATTAATGATTTAACAAATGGGGGCACGGCCGACAATCCTCCAACTAACAATCTGCCTGTTCTTTTTCCGAATTAACGTGGAATTCTCCCAAACAGCCCATTGTATTTGAATTACTTATTTTAACTTAATTAAAATAACGTTATCCATTTTTTACTCCTTTTATTTTGGCAAATTAATTCCAACTTTCACACCCTTGCAAATGCAACTGTCCTTGGACACAATTTTTCACTTTCTTTTTTCTTTCTTTTTTTTTGAAAGTTAATGAAGTAAATTAATGTTTATAGGTTGATTGGAAAATATTTAGTTTTTTCTTTAAAAAAAAACATAAAAAAATTACAAAGATGTTAAAAACTAAATCAGCCTCAATCAAAAGACAAAGCGAAATAAATAAAATCATCTCACCAGCAATGAAACTTAACCTTGTTCACAGCCCAACGAACTGTACCACATGCCACTATATTTTGAGATCATCAAATGATCACACTATTGACATACTATCCATAATCGCTTCCACCACTAATTTCTCTAGGGTTAACATCTCTTTCTCTCCTGTCCATGACCGCACTGTTGTCATACTATCCAACTCCACCACCAAAAATAGATGCATAGCGGCAACCACCTCCCGTAGACTAGTTGTTATCACATGTAGAGTATGACAACAGTGTGGTTATTGAACTACCCTTTCGCCTGCTACAATAAGTGTGTGTGCTCCTATGATCTCGAAGTATCCATTCAATATCACCCCTTGCACTCATTCATGTCACAAACAACATCATGTGACAACGCTAACCACTAGTTAGGGGACAGTCCCACCCAACCTGAGCACCATCAACTCACACCCCGTTCCATTAGGTCCTAATTTTCATCAACCCGACTTGCCTTTTCACACTTGGCTTTCTCCAAAACTCTATAAGAAACCACTAAATTGAGACAATCAAGAATCCCACTGAACTTTCTCCCCTGCAAAAGATCATTCAATTGTGAACCTCCCGGATGCACCATGACACCACAATGAAAATCTCCATCTCACATCCTACCTGCCACGCTTCCACAACCCACTCAAAGTGATCTTGATAGGAAACTACCTCAACCTTTTGAAGCGAAATCTGTTTAACTTTTTTGGAACTGTGTATCAATTCATTATTTTGAGTTATTCTTATTATTGTTGTGGAGATTCACCTTGAATAAAGAAAGTTTTCTAACGTAATTGAGATAGTTCTCTTTATCATTCTCCACTTAGAATCTTTGTGTTCCATAAACGAAACTTGATTCTTCTTAAATTTCACTTCACTTCACTTAATCAAACCTATTTTTATTAATGTAAATTTGGACAACATTTAATGTTTATTGTTAGTGTCTTTTTTTCAAGTTCATAGGACGTGATTGAGATTCTTTCGATCAAATTAGATTTACCCTAAATTTGGATCATAGAGTAAGTTAAATTATACTTTTTTCCCTCAATCTGAATTATAGGGTCTCTATTTAGTTATTAACCTTTAAGAAGTTTCCATGAGATATCGACAAATCTTCAGTTTTGATCCAAATAAATCTTTCATTTGATGAGAAATATTAATCAAACAAACTAACGATAATTTGACATAATACAATGAAAAAATATTGTTTAGATAAAATAAGATTGAATTAATCTACTCGGTAATATCACTTTTCATGTTTTATTATAATTTGTTAGTTTAATTAGTATATCACATTAAGATAATAGTCTTACTTGCAATGTAATTTACTATAAAATTTTAGTTTTGCACTTAATAAGTTGAAATCATTAGTAAATCTGAGAACATAAAATAAAATAAAATAAAATCTATCTTTTAACCTTTTTAAAAATTCTAACAAAATGGTCAACCGCTTTATATATATTAAAAAAGAAAAAAACAAGAAATAAAATGATGAGGAAAGTAAAATAATACTAATAGTGATTAATCAATTATCCGACCACCGACCACCTCATTTCCCGAAAAATCCTAAGTCAACCATATGGATCATCCTCGCATTTTACACGAGGATCTATTATCCGATGGAAAAATAAATAAATAAAAAACCATTAACTTTTTAAATTTTTGATTACAAAGGATAAAAAATTTCACATAAACATTGAATATTCATATTTGTTTTACAGAGAACACTAAAATCTATTTGAAATATATATTTTTTAATACTTGCCATATTTGTGAAATTTTTATATTTAAAAAAATGAATAGATTACTATCAAAACCATTCATATTAGTATTTCAAATTTGGGTGAAATTGCATTATGTTTTCTCAAATTTATGTTTAAATTTGCAACATTAAAATTGAGGTGTAATTTGATTAAATCAATAGTACAAATTGCAAATTAATATAACCCGATTAGTTTAATTTATAGATAAAAATTGACATTTTCAATAAATAAATAAATAAATAAATATATATATAAAGAAGAAAAGTTCATAATTAATCAAACAATAATGAGAACAAGTTGCCAATTGTAAGAATATATACCCTACATCTCAAATAAAACACATGAACTCATTCCAAATCGGCGGCTGTCATGTAATTGCCGTCTTGGATTTCCCATTCTTTTAACAACTAAAATTCTCATCTAATCCCATTCATTTTCTTCCACCTCCTCTTACTTTACTATATTTTTTTTTTAATTACATAATATCTTTTCTTTTCTTGAATTAAAATCATCAATATTATTTAACTAATTTTCACACAAATTATAACTTGAATCACTAAATTCAAGATTTATTAAAAGTAGATGAACTAAAATAGAAAATATTTGGGACATCTTAATTTGTATTTATGTTTATGCAACCTACCCAAGTATCCAAGTATTATTCACTAAAATATAATGCAATCAGACTATACTCATCTCTATATTTGTTTTAATTAAAAGAAATATATTTTAAAAAAGAAAAAAATTTCAATGGAAGACGACATAAAGATAAGTGCAACGGGTATACAACAAAGTATTTATTTTATTATTAATACTACAAAGTATTGAATTGTTTATAATATTGGTCTTGCGCGTAGCCAACTACTTGGGAAGGACCTTTTCTTAATTCAAAAGACAAATTAAAGTCAAAAACCAACAATGATAAGAGAAACCCCAAAAAAACATCTCTTAAAAACCCCCAAATATTTTTCCCTTCATAGTTTGAATTACCAAAAGGAAAAGAAGAAGAAAAAAAAAATTAAAAAGGAAAAAGAAAACAGTTTCTCTTTGCTTTTGTCAAAGTTTGTTGTTGGTACTCGATTCTGTTCCCATCCTCTTCCATGGCGGTTTCTCCCCACTCTTTTCCGCCGAGGAAACGGCGGCCGTCCGCCGCCGCTTTCGTATCTCCCAAACTCTCCGTCCCAATCCTCCTCGAATCCCTTCTCTCTCTCTCCCAAGAAATCTCCGGCATGAAACCACTCCAATTCCTCCTCAATCGTTACTCCAATTCCATGATTCGCAAATCAAGATTGCTTGAGATTTTCCTCGACGACCTCCGCCGCAACCGGATCGTTTCGCTCTCCGCCTCCGCCTCCCTCTGTCTCGAAGAAATGTACATCGTTTTACAGAGAATCAAGACGTTGATTGAAGATTGTTCTAACGGAAGCAAGATGTGGTTACTTACACAGAATGAATCCATCGCCAATA
Organism: Citrullus colocynthis; assembly: GCA_031780015.1. NCBI lineage: Eukaryota > Viridiplantae > Streptophyta > Magnoliopsida > Cucurbitales > Cucurbitaceae > Citrullus > Citrullus colocynthis. Next base: position 1,035,824 of record QLSR01001481.1, read on the forward strand.
ATTTCCACGAACTCACTTTAGATTTATCGACTCTGCTCGATATCTTCCCTGTCAAAGACGCTGAATTAACAGAAGACGTTGAAGAATTGTTTTACCTCTTGAAAAATCAGTGCTCTGAATCCGCCGCTTTCCTCGATCCAAGAGATGAAACTCTCCGATTCAGATTATTGAAGATGATCGATCGAATCAAAGACGAAATCGTTCCGGATTATTCCGAATTATCAGAGATTTTCTCCAGGATTGATATTCGCGATTCGTCGAGTTGTAGAGAGGAAATCGAGAATCTGGAAGATGAAATTCAGAATCAAACGGATGAGAAATCGAGATCTGATGTGATTGCGTTGATCGGATTAGTTCGTTACGCGAAATGCGTTTTATATGGAGCATCGACGGCGGAATATGGTTTCCGGCGGAAAGATTCGATTTCCGATTCGCCTGTACCGGCGGATTTCAGATGTCCGATTAGTTTGGATTTAATGCAAGACCCTGTTGTCGTGGCAACAGGACATACGTACGATCGTGCGGCGATAACTCTGTGGATTGAATCTGGGCATAACACGTGTCCGAAGACAGGTCAGACTCTGGCCCACACGAACCTAATTCCGAACCGAGCATTGAAAAATTTGATTGCGATGTGGTGCCGTCAAGAGAGAATTCCGTTTGATGTAACGGAAAGTAATAAAGAGAGAGTCAACGACATCACGTTAAATAAAGCGGCGTTAGAAGCTATGAGAATGACGGCAACGTTTCTCGTTAACAAAATCGCCACGTCAGCTAATTCTTCCGTGAACGACGTCGTTTACGAGCTTCGTGTTTTGGCTAAAACAGATCCCGGCAGCCGTGGATATATCGCTCAAGCCGGAGCTCTGCCGTTACTCGTCCGATATCTCAACTCCGACAACCCGATTCTCCAAGTGAACGCCATCACCACGGTGCTCAACCTCTCGATTTTCGAAGCCAACAAATCGCTGATAATGGAAACCGACGGCGCGCTGATCGGAGTGATCGAGGTACTCCGGTCCGGCGCTACCTGGGAAGCGAAAGGTAACGCCGCTGCCACCATATTCAGCCTCTCCAGTATCCATTCTTACCGGCGGAGATTGGGAAGGAAGACACGCGTCATAAAGGGATTGCTTGATTTGGCTAAAGACGGGCCGATTAATTCGAAGAGGGATGCTCTGGTTACCATTTTGACATTAGCCGGCGATAGGGAGACCGTCGGGAGATTAATCGAAGGTGGGATTATGGAGACGGTAAGTCATCTGATGAACAGCCTGCCGGAGGAGGCGGTGACGATTCTGGAAGTGGTGGTGAGAAAAGGGGGATTTGTGGCGATTGCTTCGGGATTTTATCTGATTAAGAAATTGGGGGCGGTGTTGAGAGAAGGCTCCGATAGGGCCAGAGAAAGCGCCGCCGCGGCGCTGGTGACAATGTGCCGGCAAGGTGGGTCGGAGATGGTGACGGAGTTGGCGTCGATGGCCGGGATTGAGAGAGTCATTTGGGAACAGATGGGGAGTGGGACAATTAGAGGGCGGCGGAAGGCAGCGTCGCTGTTGAGAATACTCCGGCGATGGGCGGCGGGTTTGGATGTAATAGGTGGTGCCGGAGGAGATTCCTTAACGGTTACTTCGTCGAGAATTGGCGGCGATTCAACCACCATTGTTAGTTCGTCAAGAGGAGCAACTGTGCATAGCTAGAAGAGAAGGTTTCATCCCAAATTCTTTCCCACATTTGTTTGTAAATTAAATTAATATGCTTTTTTTTTTTAATTTCTTTATTTTATTTTTTGGTTTGAAAAAAAAAAGAGGGAAAAACTCCCAAAAAATACAAATTTCATTAGTTTGCTTTGATTTGTTTGCACATTGCCACGTTCTAGGATGAATCTTCATAAAAACAGTTCCAAAATCATCACAAATCTTAAGAAGATTTCTAATTTTTGTAATCTTCATGATTTGTATATATATGTAGTCCAATTCAGAAAATATAAGCACCCATTCATTTGTAAAACATTCTTTATTGGGTTACCCAAATTAATATTTTAAGCGATAAATCTTACTTACACATTGTATTAAGAAAGAATTTAAAAAAAATAGAAGGATCAAATTGAAACCAAACACTTTGTCCTTTCCCCTCAATAGTAAGTCTATCTCCGAAAGCCAAATAAGTGTAGATCTCTTCAAACAAATCAAAGTAAAAGTCACATTTTTTAAAATGTAATACTAATAAGAATTCTAGCAGTAATAAGTTAGGTTACTACTGAGAACATTTCAAGAAATTTCAAGCCGTCTTATTGATTGAGTGTAGCCTTTAGCCACTACACAACTTTGTAACACTCAAGTATACCATGATCCTTATATATCTGATCTTATAAAATCCATTTAATGCCTATTGAATTTTTTAAGAGTAGAAGGATTACGTTTGAAGCTTTATAGTTTTCGTAGCATCCCATCTCAGCCTTTATAGCTAATCGTCAATGCTTAAAGGGTACAACTTCATGATAGAGATGAGGCTCAAAATTGAGTAGAAACATTCAAAAGTAAGGGTTCGACGAGATGAATAAAGATGGAAATATAGGCTCTAGACAAGCAATGGAGGCAAAATGTTGTGAATAGCAAAAAAAATGTGGCAAACAGGAAAGCATAATAAACAAGGTTATAATGATAGTTCCTTAAATAGAATGGAGGCTTGCTAAATATCAAGTAGACCATTAAACTCAAATGCATTTTCAAATAAAAAATTGTTTGATGCATTCACTATACTATATTTCAATTGGTTAGAAAAAGAACATCAGACGTATGTTTGGGCATAAAACTCAAATATAACGTGTTAAGTCAATAACAAAAATCAAGAAATAAGAATGAATAGCATGAAGAAGTGTTGAAAAAAGCCCTAGCAATATAAAAAACAGATTATGAGAAACTAGATTGTATTAAAACTTGTAATGTCAAGCAACATTTTTAGATTAAGAAATTAGAAGGACAAACAATGGATTGAATAGTAGCAAGAGAAACATTTCCAACACATCAACTTGCACATCAATCAAGTAGGGACTATGAGATAGGCTTAGTCTTATCCATATCATCCTCAAAGTGAACTTATTTTGAATCGTACAAAATTTGGTAGAAAATTGAACAAACATACCCAAATCCTTCACCTCTCAAATAGAACATTGAACTAAAACTTGGAAATGAAATAATACAATGAAGAGTAAATCCATAGACTTAACAGATAGACATTATCTATATGGCAAGGTGACTACAGCAGAAAAGAGAAAACGAAATATGAAATCCTGTTAATTATGTTGAAAAATAAGAACAAAGCATGAAAAAAATAAATTAACTAAAGAACAAAGTAAAATGAAAAAATTAGAGAAAATAAATGAACTCAAAAGCGTGTATTACAAAAGCATCATACGATGTTATTTATAAAGCATGGAAAGGTGGATGTTGTAAGATAAAATTCAATGAGAGGTTATGGAATTTTGTAACCTGTGTAGGTCATGGATATCTACACTAAATATTACATTTATAAAACTTCTCCTTAGATATCTATATTATGTAAAATAAATGACTCATTAAAACCTTACTAGAAAAACATCTAGTGGGAAAAAATCCTAATAAAAGAAAATGAGTATATTATTTTATATTTTTTAATGACTGTCTCATTAAAATTCTTGCTACAAAAATCTAGTGGGAAAAACCATAATCAAGGGGAAAAGAGTGCAGTAAGTTTACTCCCCCTCATAGGAACATCACTTGACATCTTATAGTTTTCATAATAAGTTTGTCAAGTCATCTTTTAAAGAAACTTGTTGGATGATGATGTCACTATTTGCTTCAATTGCCTATGTGGAAGACAAAAGGAGGGTCTTACTAAAATTGATTTCTAGAAAAATACTTACCCTTATTAATGTGTGACATGTGCTAAAGATTCAAAAGAATTCAGTGTCTTGAACTCTACTTAACAAAAAATGGTTCAAACTTGTATTTGAATCAGATAAGTTTATTATGACAAAAGGGGTATGTATGTGAGACAAAGCTATTTAAGTGATGACATGTTTAAATTGAATGTACTGGCACAAATGTCAAAGAATAATAATAATACCAAGTTACCAACTCTTTTACTTATACTGTTGAGTTGTGTGATGTGTGACATTCTAGAATGAGACATGTCAATTATCGTTCTTTAAATAGAATGGTAAGTTTAGGACTATTGCCGAATTTTAACATTGGTAATAGACACAAATATGAAGTTTGTGTTGAATCAAAGTTTTCTAGAAAGTCATTTTCATCTATGGAAAGAAGTAATTAGTTACTTGATTTAATCCACAGTGATGTATGTGACATGAAAAGTATCTCACAAGAGGTGGTAAGAGATATTTTCTCACATTTTATTAATGATTTTAGTAAATATTGTCATGTATTTACATAGTAAAGATGAGACATTTATTGTTTTTAAAACATATAAGGCAGAAGTTGAAGATCAACTTAGGAAGAAAATCACTTTATGAATTCTATGAAGTTAATAGTCGTATAACCCATCAAACGATAACACCTTAAACACCACAACAAAATGGTGAAAATAGTGTAGCTGAAAGAAAGAACTGAACTTTAAAGGACATGGTAAATTGCATGTTAAAAAATTCAAGTTTACCCATAATTTGTGAGGGAAAGTTTGGCTAACAACAAATTTTATACTAAATAGAATTCCACATAAGAAGATTGATAAGTCATGTTATAACGTGTGGAATGGAAAGTTGCCCTCATATGAAATGTTGAAAGTGTGGGGGTGTTGGCAAAGGTACAAGCTCTTTACCAAAAAGAATCAAACTTGGACCTAAGACAATTGATTGTGTCTTTATAGGCTATGCAATGCATAGTGCTGCTTATAGATTCATGGTGATTAAATCAAAAGTATTTGATATTAATAATAATGCCTTCATGGAATCAATTGAACCCAAATTCTTTTAGGATATATTTCCTTTAAAGGAGGAAAGACATGAAATTAATGGTACCATAAGAAATTATGAGGCTAGCTCTTCAAAAGGTCAAGACGATCAAAATACTGAGTCTAAACCTAGAAGAAGCAAAAGAGCTAAGAAAGCTATTTCTTTTAGACCTAATTTCATAACGTATATGATACAAGGTGAGTCTCAAACTTTTTAAAAAGCTGTATCAACTTTTTATGTACTTTATTGGAAGGAGGGTATTAATAGGGAGCTATAATCCATTTTACATAACAATACCTAGGTATTGGTTGTTTTACCTCCTAAAAGTAAACCAATTGGAAGTAAATCATTTACTATATTGATTTCAATTGGTTAGAAAAAGTGAAGAATCACAGTTGAAACATCATACATACGTTTGGGCATAAAACTCTAAGTATAACGTGTCAAGTCAATCACAATATGTTCAAAAAAAATAAGAATGAGTGTCATAAATACGTTTAAAAACTAAGAATGATTATCATAAATACATGTTGAAAAATGCTGGAACAATGTCAAAAACATTAGATGAGAAAGATGATGAGAAATTAAATTGTATTAAAGCTTGTAATGTGGAACAACAATTTTAGATCGAGAAATTAAAAGGACAAACAATTGGTTGAATAGTAGCAAGAAAAGCATCTCCGACCCATCAACTTCCACATCAATCATGTAGGGACTATGAGATAGGCTTAGTCTTGTCAAATCGTCCTCTCAAAGTGAACTTATTTTTGAATTGTACAAAATTTGGTAGAAAATTGAACAAACATACCCAAATAGAACATTGAACTAAAACTTGGAAATATAATAATACAATGAAGAGACCTTATCTATATGGCAAAGTGACTATTGCGAAAAAGAGAAAACTAAATATGAAATCTTTTTAATTAGAATTTATTATTTATGGTTAGTATTTTCAACTGTTATAATCTATAATTAATTACAATATTATTATTTTAAATTTCTCTTTATTACCATGTTTACTATTTCCTATTTATCATCTTTTTGATATTTACTACTCAGACTAAAATAGTCTATGTAACGACCCGACTAATACATCCTAATCAGACCATTACTCAATGCATGCAAATTTCAAGAAAAGACACGACGCTGAGTAATAAGAAATGCTACTCGCGGAAAATTTCTGTTTCATTTAACCCAAGGAAAACAATGAATAACCATCTAGAAAGAATTTTGGTTCGGGGTACCCCTAATAAAATCAACAAAATTCCGTGAATAGGAAAAAAAAATCCATATACAAAATAAAAGACAAGCCTCAAAACAAAATTTGACAAAAACTCATAAAAATGCAGTGCTAGGCGGAAGCTACTATGGGTCCCGTGAAGCCATCAAGGATTCCTCTTGTCATTCGCCAGCACGTTCTTTCCCTTACCTGAAAAAAAAATAAGATGAAAGGGTGAGCAATTATATTACTCAGTAAGTGACCCCACTACCGGAGCCGGGCTAGGCACCCAAGTCCTTTAAGTGCATTAGTCATACGACAGGCATATCTAACATACTTTTATAGGGAACTGGTTATACTGGCACCCAAGTCCTTTAAGTGCATTAGTCTTAAGACAGACATATCTAACATACTTTTATAGGGAACTGGTTATACTCTCCCTACAGTTGGATTTGGATGTCCACAAACCTCTGGAGCCCCGAAGGAACTCTTACCTCTGGTGATCCCAAAGGATCACAAACCTCTGGTGATCCCGAGGGACCACAACCTCTGGTGAACCCGAAGGAACACAACCTCTGGTGACCCCGAAGGACCACAACCTCTGGTGAACCCGAAGGAACACAACCTCTGGTGACCCCGAAGGACCACAACCTCTGGTGAACATCCAACCGACGTAGGGGAGTTACCACTACCCAGCACTCATGACCAATTTAAATTCTCACTCATTTCCTTCCATGAATTTATACATTAACAGCGCTGTTTACAAACGTCTCCTAATACAAGCATATGCATTTCACATAGATCCTTTAAAACATGAGAATCTCATACAAGCATGCTATATCACATGGGCTTAGGAATTTTACTCATCAAAGCAACTATACATATGGCAATTTCACACACATCCTTTAAACATGGGTAATTCATACAAGCATGCTATCTCACATGGGGCGTAGAAATTTTACTCATCATGGCAACTAAACATATGGCGGGAAGGTGGTTCAGGTAGTAAAGTCACTTACCTGAGCAATTATATTAACTTATCCACACGGCAGTCTGTTGGAAAGTTCTTGGTCCACCAAGTGTGGCTTAACTCGCAGTTGCTCCAATCCTTTTTACCCAACACAATTCCCGGCCACCTAAGAGAATTTTTATCACATAAGTCTTAAGCATCAACAGTTTAACCAAATTACGCTATAAATTTTCCTTGGGTCCGAGGTACTTACTCGAACGTTACCGGTTTGGTGACGAGTAATCAGGCCAGCGTTTGACTGAAACGGCAGCGGAGGAGCACCGGTGGTGGAAGAGAGAGAAAACCGGTGGCGGAAGAGAGAGAAACCGGCGTCGGCGGCGGCTGCCGAAGAGAGAGAGCGAGATATCCGCGGCGGTGCTGAAGAGAGAGAGAGAGAGAGAGAGATCGGAGCTGAAGAGAGAGAGAGAGAGAGAGAGACCGGCGCGGTTGGCGGCGACGAGAAGGAGAAGAAGAATCGAGCCGGCGGCGGCGGCGGTCCAGTCGCGAGGAAGAAGCAGAAGAAGAAGAAGAAGAAGAGAGAGAGACCGGCGCGACGCCACCTGCGAAGAAGAAAAAGAAGAAGAAGAACTGGGGGGGGCGGCGCGCGAGAAGATCCTTTTTCTTTTTTTTTTTCTTTTTTTTATTTTGGCACGCAAATCGAGGCCTATTTAAAAGAAACCCTAATTCCCTATTCCTTCCTCTTTTCCCCTTTTCTTTTTCCAACCAAATAAAACAAAATCAAATAAAATCTTCTACACCTAAGATTTACCTCAATTATCCAAATCTACCAAAATTAATCACCTTTACTTTACTCGCCCCAAGATAAAATTATCCTTTTCTAAATTCTAAATTTTTCCTTAACTCAAATTTCGAAATTTTCCATCTTAGCTGGCATGAATACATAAAGATAACTATATTTTTTTTCTTTTCACACATAATAACTTAAACTTATTTACTAGGAGGATTTACCTCAACGATTTGGGGTTGTTACAGTCTACCTCAAACACATACTATTATAATTTAGATTAAAATAGTTTGCACCTAAACATGGAATATTATAACCTACAGGGCTATTTGAAGGGATTGAATTCCAATGAGAAGCGTATGATCACTTTTGTCTTTGTATTGGGAAAGGAAAAACCTAATTGGTTTTCAAAAAATAAGACTAAGCATACTGTAAAACAAAATTTAGAAATTACCTTTTAGGATGAAGATAATTCTTCTAAATTTCTTGGAGTTTTCTAAAACAAAAACTCCAAGATCACGAACACCACCGTTAAGCAGCCTTGCTATGACTCAGGGAGAATCAACAAGATGGTGAGATCCTCTTTTGTTCCAAGAAATCCAGGAATTTTGAGAGAATACTTAAAAAGAATTTTAGAAAAAAAGGGAACTTACTAGTTTTGTTTTGCCATGAGTTTCCTGTATCTCTATATAGTTATATAAAGATGAGAACTAACCCTAATCCCTAATTATTATTTATTAAATATAATTATATCAAATCAAATTTAAGATAATATATATTATTAAATAAATAATAATTAATCAATTAATTAACAAATAAACATCACATATTTATTCATAATGCATTTAAATCATATAAAAATGCATATCTTTCTCTTAAGCTATAGTTTTAATATGAATCTCATTCGTATTAATTTTACTCTATAGTTTTAATATGAACCTAATTCATATTTAAATCTCATAACAATCTCTCATATTATATAGTTTCAATTATAAATCACATTTATAATTAGCTATATACTATAATGTATCATAATACATTATACTTTATATTAATCCTTATCAATATAAAGTTCCCTTAAATAATTTAAACAATTTAAATTATTCTAAAACTTACTGATCCTTGTTTTACCCCTAGTGAGCTAGTAGGAAACCTAATATACTTACGGATTAGAAGCTCCAATGATTCAAAATTAAATTACTTAAACTCTTTAATTAACTTAATTAACATTTATTAATTGTAGGTCACTCCACTAAAGATCCACATATGCACTTTTCGTATTATAGATATATTTCTGTATTCATGGATATGACCAGTCATCAATAAGTCAACCCTTCACAAATTGCTTGTAATTACTGTTGGGTCAAAATTACACTTTTACCCTTGTAATTACTTCTTTCTCCTTAAGTCTCGTTGATCCTCTAATGAACAACCTGCTTATGGTCCCATGATAAACAAATCTCTCTCAGGCTAATGAAAGTATGGGTGCTTATTCAAACCGCAGAAACCGAACCGATAATGCATAGAAACCGAATTCCATTGTTCGATTCGGTTTATTTAAATGTAAAACCGTTTATTTGTTGTTCGGTTCGGTTTGAGCCATGAAACCGAAACCAAAATTGAACCGATTATATATATATTTTATTATATTATTAAAATATAGGTTAAAAAACACTTTTGGAAGGAAAGGAAACGAGAGCGAGAGCGAGAGTACACATGCCATTTTATCATAAACATCCTCTCTCTCACACTCTTGCTCTCGCTCTCTCTCACACTCTTGCTCTCGCTTTCTCTTGCTCTCGCTCACTCTCGCTCTCGCTCTTGCTTATTTTGAATTATAGGAAATAGTTTGAGAAGTAAAAAAAAAAAAAACAAATTAACAGCAAAACCAAACCAAATCGCACTGCATATATGCAGTTTGATTCAATTTGGTTCGAATCAAACATGGAGTTCGGTTCGGTTCCTATATAAAAGAATTTCAAAATTTGTGGTACGGTTCGATTTGAGCCCTAAACCGAACCGAATTGTGAACACTCTTAAATGAGAGGGAGAGACCCTTTGTTTAAGACCTGGATTCAGCATTTAAGACAACAATTTATGTACTTTCCCCAAGGATGGAAAGAAGTGAACTCCATCTTGTGTAGTTATGTTTCCAGCTCCCTACACGAACAGATCCCCAAAATGGTAGGCTTATTAAGTTGGCGACACGGGCTACTCTTACCCATACAAATCAAAGGATTGTCCTCACAGACAAAAGTCCATAACTCACCAGGATTAAGATCAAGTTACCTATGGTCATCATAATGAGAAGTTAATCTCTTTAATCAACAGTGTTATAATAAGAGATTAATCATTTCGTGATTCGGTCTTATATAAACTCTTTATATAAAATACCCTCACTCACATGTCTCCACATGAACGATTTGGATCAAATCGTTTATAATACTTATAACTCTTATGACCATTACAAAGTGGATCGTATCCACAGCGTCGCCAAGATAAGGTACCCAACTTTATTCATATACTGCTGACCTTTTAGGTTATCACTTGAACAAGATCCACTTGTATGTCTACTACTACATATTATTCGAGCGACATATAATACCTTAGATCTTAGTTTATTGGATCAAATAAAATGCAATCTAAATGTCAAATAAAATGCATCTTATTTTATTAAATAAATAATTTGTCTTTACATAAATTACAAAGTATGAGATCCATGAAATTTAGGGCACCAATTCCAACAATCTCCGACTTGTCCTAAAGCTAGTGAGGTTGTACAATACAAATACAAAGTAGTAAAGTACATGATACAATAAACTAGGGGACAAATTTCTATAACACTCCCACTTGCCCTATACAACATGACGCATATCCCGTAGACCCCAACTCTCTAGGTAACCCTCGAACACTTTAGCCGCGAGAGCCTTTGTAAACGAATTAGCAACATTGTGCTCCGAGCGATCCTTGTGACTATCACATCCCCTCGTTGCACTATCTCCCTAATGAGATGATATTTGCGCTCGATGTGTTTTCCTCTTTTGTGGCTTCTAGGCTTTTTGGAGTTAGCCACAACACCACTATTATCATAGTATAGGGTGATTGACATTGACATGTTGGGAACAACTTTCAAGTCTGTCAAAAACTTCCTCAGCCAGACTACTGCTTTAGCAGCCTCACAAGCAGCTACATATTCTGCCTCCATGGTAGAATCAGCAATAAAACCTTGCTTGATGCTGCATCATACTATTGCTCCTCCATTAAGTGTAAACATTGATCCTGATATGGATTTTCTAGAATTCTTATCAGTTTGAAAATCAGAATCAGTGTATCTTATAAGGATCAAATCCTTGGCACCATACATAAGCTTATAGTCCCTTGTTCTCCTAAGATATTCGAGGATATGGTTTTAACTGCAATCCAGTGATCAAATCCTAGATTGGACTGATATCTACTAACTATCCTTACTGCATAGCAAATGTCCGCTCTAGTACATAGCATTATATACATAAGGCTACCCACACCCATTGCATAGAGAATACGTCTCATTTCCTTAACCTCCTGAGGTGTCTTAGGACACTGTTCCTTAGACAATGAAATTCCATGCCTGAAAGGTAATAAACCCTTAGAATTCTGCATCAAGTATCTGCCAAGCATTTTGTCAATATATGATGCTTGAGATAAGGCCAATGTTTTGTTCTTATAGTCCATTAAGATTTGGATTCCTAAAACAAACTATGCTTCACCCAAATCTTTCATTTAGAATTGAGTAGCTAGCCATTTCTTAACATCAGTCAGTAATCCTACATCATTCTCAATAAGTAGGATATCATCCATATACAACACTAGGAAAGCTACTGAATTTTTTATGATCTTTTTGTAAACACAAGGTTCATCAACGTTCTGATCAAAGCCATAGGATTTGATCATAGTGTCAAATCTTATATTCTAAGATTTAGATGTTTGTGTCCATAGATGGATCTCCTAAGCTTGCAAATAGTTTTCTCTTGACCTTGTTTAATGAACCCCTCTGGTTGTTTCATGTAGATACTCTCTTCAAGATTACCATTTAAAAAAATAGTCTTAACATCCATTTGTCATATCACATAGTCATAAAATGTGGCAATGGACAAGAGTATACGGACAGATTTAATGATCATGGCAACAGGTGAGAAAGTTTTATCATAATCCACTCCTTTTACCTGGGTATAACCCTTTGCCACTAATCTAGCCTTAAAGGTTTGCACCTATCCATTTACACCTCTTTTTCTTTTGTAGAACCATTTGCAACCTATAGATTTGGTCCCATCAGGTTGATCTACACGATCCTAAACAAAATTGAAGTATATTGACCCTATTTCTAGATTCATGGCTTTAACTCATTCATCTTTGTCCACATCAGCCATTGCTTGATCATAAGCCAATGGATCCTCTATTTCATCATCTGGTATGATAACCTAAGTTTCTGTTAAACCCAATAACAAGCAGGTGGATTTACAACGCTCCCACTATGTCATGGCTCCTTCAACTCTTGAGGAAGATGTGTTTGAGTTGATGAACCAAGTTGATGTGCTAGTCTCTTTAACAACTTTTGTTGAGGTTTCAATCAATACTATTTTATTGCATGGTTTATGCTCCTTAACGTGGTCCTCCTCTAAGAAAGTAGCATTCGTTGACACAGATACTTTATTTTCTTTTGGGTCATAAAATAGATCACCTCTTGTTTCTTTTAAGTATCCTATAAATAGTCATAACTTGGAACTTTGTTCTAACTTCTTTGGGTTAGCTACCGACACATATGATGGACATCCCCAAATTCTGAGATGTCATAAACTACTTTTACGACCTCTCCATAATTCAAAAAGTGTTCAGAAAAACTTTTTTATGGAACCTGAACCCAGGAGATAAGCTGCAATCTCTAGTGCATATTCCCAAAACGAGTTAAGTAATGAAGCATGACTCATCATTGATGGGACCATGTCTAACAGGATTCTATTAATAATAATCTTAAAGTTAAAATAAATCTAACATATACCTAATATGGATAAGTATATTTTATATGTTTAAAGAGTAATCTGTACTGTCAAAATCATTTTCCTTATTAATATAAAGTTACCACGTATACATCACATTCTTCATTTTTAAGAACATCTGTGTATGTATGTGTGTATATATAAAGTATTATTATATTCATGAATAATAAATGCATCATTTGAATCTAAAAAACTGTTCATTGCACTATGTATATAAAATAATGATGATAATGTGCAAAATTAAGAACCATGTAGTAGAGTTTAAAAAGTTTAGGAAAAATGAGATAATTACATAAATATAATATGAATAAAATTAAATCACAAGCCATAAGATTTTTAAATAATAATAGTAGTAGTAATAATATGCTTACGATAGGATTTAATTGAAAGTAGAAAAAAAAAGGTCTATTAGATGAATATTCAAATTATATGATTAAGGGTTCAAGCAATAGATACTATAACCACTAATATTTTTGCTTAAAAAGTAAAAGAAAAATAATAATAAAAAAATAAAAAAATCCAATATTTAATGTCACTAATTGATTTGGAGAAGAGATGGACAAGAAAAATACAGAAAACAATAAATTCTATGGACTATATATGTAAAGTGGTTCTCCTTCTTTGAAATAGTTTCTAAAAATTATTGTACTTTTTTTTTTTCATTTTAGTTTCAATAAATCTTAAATTTAATAATTTATAATTGATTTCTTTTTATAAAATTGTTTAAATAATAATAATGTTTTTTATGTACAAAAAGACACTATATGAGTATAATTTTACAATTTAAGAATACTAATAAAGACATATTTTTTTATATAGAAAAGTCATCCATAAATTAAGGGCAGGATGATTAGTTTTAAGATTTATTAAAAAGTACATAAACTAAAATTTGATATTTAAAAATACATAAACAAAAAATAGAAAAAAACTGAAATTACATAGCCCAATTTGGTATTTTAAACCATTTAGAAAATTGATTGAGGGGATAAGAGGGGTTTAAATGCCAAAGACTTTAAAAGCCCATAATGGTCCAAACACATCAAAAGTCTGGTTCTCTTCGGCTGTACGGTGATGGTTGATGGGCCTCTTACTTTAGAGCATTTGGACCATCTTATGTTATAGGAAAGCAACAACCCAATACAACTAGGGCTACAATATATTATGTCATAATAATTTAACAATGGTTTGGATAAGTCTTTTTATTTAATATTTTCTTGTATGTTAAATTGCAAAAAAAGAAAACAAAAACCCTAATTAGATTCGAGTACAATAACTATAGAAAAAAAGAAAGAAGAAAAAAAAAAAAAACCTAATTAGTCTAAGTACAACGACTATAGAGATAGGAGATTGAACTTTCAACCTCTAATGAAAGAGCACATGTCAAATACTTTGAGTTAAGCTCACTTTGACTCTTTGTGATTAAGTTCAAGTGAGGTAATAGTTGTACTGTATGGTTTAAGCGAAAGATATTATTGACTCTAGCAAAACAATAATGGTGCCTAAGAGTTTGAACCTAGCTAGAAAAACTACCTATAGCTAGAGGACGGTTGCTGTTTCAAGGTTTATGCCACCTAGAAGCTACTAGTATAGCAACACAAATAATTGTGTTATAGGGATTACAGTAAAGTAAAAGACATACTATTACTTTAAGTTCAAGCACGTATACATGCACATATCTTCATAAAGATTAAAAACACGTGTTCTATAATAATAACAAGACTTTCGTAATATGCGAAGGATAATACATGTCTCTCGAGGGAGGATGAATTTAATATATTAGCTATACTATTCATAGCGAGTGTACTTCACAAACCCTAGTAGCTTCATTACCATTACATTACATGATATGACCATCCTAGAGGAAGAGAGAGAGAAGAAAAACACAATTAATAATTAAGACATAATTAATAATATTCTCCATATTTTTGTATGAATATATATGAGGAAAAATATAATATATAGGAGGTTGAGAAGTTGGACACGTTAAGGGACTTATTACCCTAAACTTTGTTTGGGACCATTGATGTAAAGGATTGTGTACTACAAATTGTGGGGGCAAATGCCTTTGGTTTTAAGGGTAACGAAGAATGTCTCCTCCAACCCAATTAAAACTCTGCTCTGCCAAAAAACTATCCAACTCGTTTTCTGTTTTCCCTTATTTACCCCCACATTCACACATGTTTTTTCCTTCATTTCATTTCACCTTTTTCATTGTACTCTCTGCCCCATTTTCTACCTTTAATTCAATCCCAAATACCCTACTTTTTTTTTTCTTCTTCTTCTTCTTTTCCCCTAACAGCTATTTGATTCCTACAATATTTGAGTGTCAAGGAAATTCGTAGGATATTAAATCTTAAGAAGGTGACCACCATGGATTGAACTTATAACCTCTTAGCTCTTTATCAATGTCATACACTCTTATTTACTAGTAAGTTAACTCCATGATAGTTATCCCAAATACCCCTACTTTCAAAATTCCTTATTTTTGTTTATATATATATATATTCCCTTAATCCATTTTTCCTACTTTGTAATCCCTTGTGGTACATAGTTTACTTATGTTATGTGTACCGATAGATGTTTAGGAATAATTGAAATATCAACGTTTTTTGCTTGATAATGTGTAATTTTACAAAAGGATGACTAGAAACTTTTCATGCGTAATTTCTTTTAATCGTGTGTGAATAAATACGAGGTTTGGAAAGGAATTAAACAAAATAAAATAATTAAACATAAAATTGTTTTTAAATGATATATGAAAGTTTTAGAATATAATCATATAAATATGGGTGTAATTGCGTTGATTCAAACTTTGCTTATTTGTAAATGAGAATGCTAACTATAGTTGGAAATAACCTAGATTGAGAAAGTTAATTTGAAGGATTAATTTTATCTTTCGACTTTAAAATTTTGATTTTATCTCTCTAAATAAATATATTTTTTTATTTTTTTAAATTAAATCACCAAATTAAATAAATTGTTAGATTAAAAAGTATGAGTGGTTGAATTCCTATTTTTTATAATTAAATTGAAGGATCGTAATTAGCTTGCTTTTTTTTTTTTTTTAAAAAAAAAAATTATTTATTAAGAACAAGGCTAGTTCTACTTTTATATGAGTCAATAATTGTGTAGGATATTATTTAGTTGAATTGGATATTTTGGTGCTAAGTTTGGTCCTTTTTTAAATTCTTTAATATTATGTTTAGTTTTGAGTAACTCAAATTGGTTCAAGTTTAAACATTGAATTGGTTCATCAATTCATGATTAATTATATTTTTCTCTGTCAACTTAGGAAAACAGAAGCATCAAAATTTGATAAAATTAGAAGTTTGAAGTAAAAATTGAACAACCGAACATGGAATATATGAAGATAAGAATAAGTAATGTATAATTTTTTTGTCTTGTCACTGGGTTGTTTGGGTATTGAGGCATTATCCAAGTATGGGCTGGAGTTGGGAATGGGGACAAACTCTGAAGACCAAGACATTTCTTTTGTCTTTTCATTTTATATATTTATGAAGAGATGGGAAAAATTGGATGAGAAAAGGAAAGCAAATTAGAGCTTGGAGCTTGGAAAAGGTGGTGGGGACTCGTTATTCAAAACCAACAAAAACAAAATATTTTATACTTTACTTTCATGGGTCACCAAAATTAGTTTTGTTTTGGTGAAACAAATTAAAGCTCTTTCAACTATCCTGGAAAGAGAAATTTGATAGATGAATTCGATCGTAACAATTATAAACTAGCATTAGTACTAAAGTAATTATGTTCGTGATTTGAAAACATTTTCTAAAAAGTATCACAACAGTTAAGAAATTAGTACGAATTTGTTTGTTTTAGTTGAAGATGAATTTTATTTCATACAAAGATTAGTATGAGAAAAGAACATCGTCATATTGACATAAATTCTTGAATTTCCATAACGAATTTAATGTTTCTTAATTATTATTTCAACAGCAACTCGTCCTTTATTGCAATCAATCTATCCATAGGTTTGAATTTTGCTTACTTTGAACTTGATGTTTGGATTGTTTCACTACAAAATTGGGAAGACATACAAAAAGGAAGGCTGCAAAATTCTTGATCGTTAAATGTAGTCAAAGGCAAAGGAAGGTTAAAAATGAACAAGATTAAAATTTCAACAATTTTGGAAACTTGCTAAATTCATATCCAATTCAATATTGGTCAATTTAGACTAAAGTTCTTTCTAGACCATCTTCCCAATATCAAATGAAAACTAATACTATAAGAACACTTTCAAAGATTTAGGAAATAGTTTCTTTATATATATATATATATATATAGATAGATAGGAAAAAAGAATTTTGATTTTGGAAACTTAAGAGAAATGGATCATAGGAAACATTTGACCAAAATCTCATCAACGATGGAAAGTATTTTACCAAATTTTATAGGTTCACTGTACTCATTTATTAAATATAAATTCTCAATTTTTATTGGACAAAATTAATTAATTACCAACCTAAAACAAAACTTAATTTTATAATTTTTTTAATAAAAGGTAAGTGAAAATATAGTAGTTAACCTTCTAAACTCTTGTTGAGAATATATTAACTAGTTGCGATGTATTCAAATTGACATCACTTTTTCTTTTAGAACAGAAGCAATAAAGAGTTGTGAGGAAAAATCTCTTGAAATAATTTTAGACACCCACCACAGGTGTTCTTCAATCCAAATACCATTCGTATTCATCATTGATTGAACTTTAAAAGCAACATCTTAAAATTATTTAGATAATAACAATCAAGCACTAATTTTTTTTTCACCATATAATTAAATCCTAAGTTGTAAACCACCATTTAAATTAATTATGAGGTTGTTATAATTGTATTGTAAACTAACAAGATCGATAGCCAACTTAACCTAGATAACCACTTTTAAAACTATAATAATAGGGTTTATTTGTTACAATTTCCTAACTTTAGACATAATTACTCAAATTAAGGGTCCAAGCATACATTGAAACAATTCTGAGAGTAGGTAGTTTTTTAAGTAATGCTCGAGTTCTTATAGGAGGAACACAAATGAACTGAGATCATTTTCAAATGAAGAATCATGAGAATATGAAAATATAGTTAAGAAAGACTTAAAATAATATTATCTATACAAACAAGGTATGACTCAATCATATAGAAACTCCAAAGTTAAGCGTGCTTAGTTTAGATCAACTCTATGTTGGTGACATCTAGAAAAATTATTTGGAAGCATGTGAGTGAGACCAAACATGCTGAAAATCATTAGTCAGGTCATAGGAGAATGTCAAGGAATCAAGTGAACGCCAGAGTTCAAAATGGGTACATGATTGAAATGAGATCACGTTCAAATGAGAGGGATCATGAAGATATAAAATTATAGTTAAGAAATGGTTAAAAGAATTAAAAATTACTACTTATATAAACAATGTACACCTTCCTTTGGTGACATGCTAGGGCCTTTAGGTGGCAAATTTGATTCTAAACTTAGGGCGTTACATTTTTCATTTTTGCTTATTTTTTCTTTAAATGTTCGATCTATTTTAATCCTCATCAATCAATTTCTCACCTTTCATTCCCGACTTGAATAACTGTTACAATTGTTAATTACCTCTTATATGTTTATCAACTACTTTTTCTTTAGAAAACAAAAATGTAAACTCTCTTCATACCCAATAATTTCAACAAAAAAATTAAACACAAACAAATTAGTGGACATGACCAAATTACTCATAAATATTATTAAAAATCTAACACTACAGCCCCATCAATATTTTTATAGGACCTCAAACTTTCCTTAACAAATTTTTAACGAAAGCCTACCAAGAAGGTTAAAATTACAACATCATACTCAACCGTCAATTTTATAAACTAAAATTATTAGAATTAACCCAAATTCAAAAAGTCAAAAGATAAAAAATTAAAATTCTTACACAAAACGCTTTACATTAAAATAATAATAATAATAATAAGCATACTTTCCCTAAATAATTTAGGTAATAATTTAGTTATTATAATTTAAAATTGTAATGATGTAGTGTTTAACCATGTAAAATTATTAGGGTTTAATAAGATCTTTTACCTATATAAATATTTTGTTCGTATTCTTAAGTTGTCTTACCCAAGTAAATACATAAAGTATCAATAGACTAAATCATTGCATAAACGACATAAACAAAATGTTTGCCTATAGTGATACTTCACTTTGATGAGTTCTTTCCTAAACTAACCAACAATTAAAATTATGATGTTGTTGTTAATATTGAGATTTTAATTTGATATCGATGGACATATATCAACAAAATATTCATATTAACAAATATTTCTATAATTTATAAAAATTATTTACATAAATAACTTATTTTTTTCATTAAATAAATAGCTTATGTACTCCATAATACTAGTTTTTATATTCATATTAATAATTAATTGGTGATATTTTTTTCACATTTTATGATTATTTATACGATATCAAATAAATCATAAAATTAGCGCCAACCTACCTAATTTAAAGATATAATAAAATCAAATATTTTGTTCATGATTAAATTGTTGAAAACTCTAAAAGAAATGGACAAAATTATTAAATATAAAATTTAGAAGGACTCAATTTCTATTTAAATGAAAGTAGAGGCACCTTTTAACTATTTTTCTTTTTGGTTGATATATAAAGCTTTTGTTGCAATTTAGGAGGAGTATGGCATGTTAGCCACGTAGAAGGGTCCTTCGAAGAGAAAGAGAAAAGAGAATGAAACTATGAAAGTCCTTTGATTAACTCAAAATTTAAATCAAGTTTTGAAAATTAAAAATAAAAAGTGAAAATAAAAATTAAAGTTATCAACACAATTTATTAATATAATCTATAATTTTTAGTCGTTAATGTAAGTATTATCCAACTAGTTAATACTCAAAATGTATATTTCCAACAAAAGGTTAGAAGTTCGTTGTTTGATTGATCCTAACCTTTATATAGATAGACAAATTATAAACTCTAATAATATAAAATTAGTTTCTTTCGTGAAATAAAGTTGTTTTTCTTGAACTTTTATTGTATGTATTTGATAAAATGCTAATACTTCGTTTGATAATCATTCGATTTAAATTTTTAAAATTAAATTTATAAATACTACTTCCACTTGTAAGTTTATTTGTTTTATTTTCTAATTTTTACTAATGTTTTCAAAAACCAAACCAAATTAAAATTAGTTAGAAAAAAAAAATTTACTATATAGTTAGATTATTGAGGGGATTACATACATATAGGAACGGTTTGGGAGTCGTAATGTAATGGATTTGGATTATAATGTATTCCAAAACTCAGGTTTGGATTGAGCGTTTTGAACTCAATTTGTAATATTAAAGTCATTCCGTTCTGATAATTTTTAACCAAACTCTCTTTTTTACTATTTTCACGTTTCATGATCTCATTTTCCTTCTATCCTTAATAACTCACGCATTCCAACACTCAATAACTCTATTTACATTCTAGCCTTCTAAATAGTCTCATAAATACACCTCAAAATGCATTTCAGTATTTTTATAATTAAAAAAAAAGTCAAATAATTATCAAATTCAACCTTTTAGAAAATGTATGCATTTTTTATTGAGATAGAAATAATGAGCCCTTTTACCATTCAAATTTGTAATTTAACCCCAAAAAGAGAACCACTTTTTTCTCCCCTCTCAATTTTATTATTAAAACAAAATAAACATCATAAATATTTATATAAAACAAAAAAGAAATATTAAAAGAAAAATGCCACGTGGACCCCACCGTTTTGCCTTTATCCCCACTTTTTCTTCGCCGGTGGGCCCCTTTCTCTTTCCACTTCCTTTCTTTATCTCTCCCACCGCCGACTCTGCAACACACACCCGAAACAGAGAGAGAGAGAGAGAGAGAGAGAAACAGATTATAAGAATTTTTAGAGAGAGAACATTTTCCGATGAGAAATCACAAGTTCCGTCTCTCAGATATGATTCCCAACGCCTGGTTTTACAAGCTCAAAGAAATTGGCGCCGCCAGAGCAAGATCTTTCGATTCCAAGAAAAACCCCGGCCACCTACCGCCACCCGCGCCGCCGTCTAAACACAAACAACCCCCGCCTCCGCCGCCGCAGTCTCGTTCAAGGAAATCTTACTATTTCACCAGAGAACTCGAATCCAAAGATGGGTACTGCATTAATTCCCCTCCGCCGTCGCCGCCGCTTCTACCGGTGCCGGTCCCACCGAGAAAGTCAACAAAACAGCCAAAACCAGGAAGAAAACAAACGAGTTCCCGGTCGTCGGCGAAACTCCTCAGCTCCTCCTCCGTCGGCTGCAGCTGCCGCACCACGGCGGAATCCATCTGGACCAAATCCGATTCTCCACCAGAAGTCTCAACGTCACCCTCCGACACCTCCCTTGATTTCCGAACCGACAAAATCCTCGCCGCCGAATCGGAATCCTTCGACCACGACATCGTAATCGACGTATCATCAAAATATTCCAACAATGCCGTCGTCGGCGCCTTCGACTCCTTGTCGGAACTGGAACTCCCGCCGATCATCACAAAACAGAGGAAGAAAACAGAAACAAAACAGAGGACGACGACAACAAAGAAAGTTCCGGGTAATTCCCCTGGCGTACGGTTGCGCATTCACTCCCCAAAAATCGGACACCGGAAAATGGGTGGCCGGAAAAGTGTGTCGTCACGGCGGAGCCTTTCAGACAGCTTGGCGATCATGAAATCATCGTACGATCCACAAAAGGACTTCAGAGAATCAATGGTGGAGATGATCGTTGAGAATAACATTAGAGGTTCCAAGGAATTGGAAGATCTTCTTGCATGTTATCTGTGTTTGAACGCCGATGAATATCACGATCTTATAATCAAAGTTTTCAAGCAGATCTGGTTTGATCTTACACAACCTCCACTTTGATTTTTCCCATTTTCAATTCCCTTGTACAGTTCTTCTCTAATTCTAAACATAATCTCAATAAATTTTTTTACTTTATTCACTTTCTTTTTTCTTTTCTTTTCTGTGAATTTGATTGGAGTTTTTGTTTTGTTTGGCTGAGGAGCAGAGGGATTTACTGGGTCTGGCCTCCATTTGTTTGAGTACTAGTCATTTTTAGTTTTCTTTTCTTTTTTTTTTTTTTAAAAAAAAATCATCTTTGTTCGTTATTATTAAATTCTCAAAACAAAAGCCAGTTCTAAAATTATTTCAAACCTCAGGTTTTTATTAGAAAAAACCTCGTTCAATTGCAATAAAATATTAATAGATATACCAATTTAAAGGAATTTGCAGATATACAAAAGTTTAGATTCAGTTCTCGAAGTTTATCAGGTTAAACCGCTAATAAGAGCCTATCAAATATAGAGTCTATCACTTATAGATTTTGCTATATTTATAATTTGGTAAAAATGTTACTATACACTTAACTAATTGTTAGTAGTAGAAATTAAATTAGATAACTAAATTAATATTTATAAGTTTAATTTTCAATAATAAAAAATAAAATAATTATCAAATGAAACTATACTTCTCCACTTTTATTAAACATAAAGAGAAGCGAAAAAAAAAAAATATATTTTTTTGGGTATATAAGTTTTGGGTATAGTTTTGATTTAGTATTTAGATTTCCAAATGTTAAGCATTTTTAGCTCTTAAATTTTAAGTTTTATTTCAATTTAGTCTCCAAGTTTTAAAATGTTACAGTTTTACTCTACGGAAATCTTGACACTCAAGGAATCAAATTGAAATGAATTCAAATTTTAATGGTAAAATTGTAAAATTTTAAAATTTAAAGACTATATTAAAATAAAACTTAAATTTTAATAACTAAAAGTGTAACATTTTGAAATATAAACACCAAATGTTTTTTCTTAAAAAAAAATAAAAATCGGAAGGAAGGGGGAAATGGTGGAAAAAGAAAGGTGGAGAAAATTATGAGCAATGATAAAGTTAAAGGAATTTTATATATTTATTGTAATAATGATAGGAAAAGAAAAAGAAAAAGAAAAAGAAAAAGAAATATATTGAAGAGGAAGAAGACATCCTTAAAGACAAGATGATCACGTTTTGAAGCTCTTTCTCCAGGCAATACATTCAGATTTAAGATTCAAGAAAATGACTCTTAATTCCTTCCCTTCTCAAACATTCTATGAATATATATATATATATATATAGTTTGTTCTCTTAGTTTCTAAAATTTATAATATATACATATATATTTTTTTTGTTTTAATTCTATACTTTATAATTTTATAACTCTTTAAATCAAACTTTTGGTTAGGTACATGTCCATGGCAAAAAGTTACCTTAAATTTTCTAAAAAGAAAACACTTATAAAAAATCACTTGAATATATATATATATATATATATATATATATATTGTAATAATGTTGTTTTTACACTAACCCCTACATGCATGGGTTTAGAGTAATGCAAGTTTAAAGTAGAAAAGGTTTATAAGACACCCACAAAGACATGTTTTACAATCTGTCATTGAAATGTCTTCATATGACATTTTTACACCATCATGACCATCACTAAAGTTGTATCTTGTTGGAAAGTTCAAATATTTTGGTGGCAATTTTTCAGTTAGCTTACCCGTAATTGACATCTATTTCTTTTCATGTGGTTAATTGGTGAATTCAAAATTTTATACTCATATTTATTGTATTATATATTATATAGAGAACATAATTAAGTCTTATTAGCTTTGCTTTTGGAATTACCTAAATCAAGATGTTGTCTCTCACTTGTAAACTCATGATCTAATTCTTATTTTCTAGTCAATGTAGGACTTTTGTTGCATTCTCGATAGTACTCTTCTTGAACAAAGAAATACTAAGTCTCCCTTCAAATAGTCATTTATTTGTCCATCTCTCTAGTTTCAATGTTTTTTTTTTCTTGCTCTTATCTAGACTAGCTTTCTTAACATCATCTTCTAATTAAGAGTAATTTAACCCCGAAATAATATGACTATATCATCGAGCTTTACCACCTTTTCCGTCACTCTGGATTGCACATAGACAATATGGAGTCTAGAGACATCACTGTGATATTCCATTTGTTAAGGACAACATAACTATCCACATATCTTCAAAATGATATGATATTGTCGTTTTTGGGCATAAATGCGTTCATAGCTTTATTATGGAGCCCCCCAAAAGACCTCATACTCATGGAGATATTATCTTCAACTTATATACCCATGATGTAATTCTCTTTTCCTAGCCAATGAGAGACTTTTATCGCATTTTTAACACATAGTTATGTTGTTATGCAATTTAATTTTCATCTTTTATAATATGATTATGTATTGAGCAATGATTAGGTGCATCCTAGGCTGCACCTAACCATCATGCTCTTCTCCTCTTTAACACACAAATAAGAAATTAAAATCTATATTAAAAAAAAAAAAATTTATCACGTGACAAATTTTCAATGGGTGCAGCTTGGGCTATACAGAAGATTGGGTGTAGCTCGGCTGCAACCAAGTTTTTCCCTTATGTATTTTACTTTATAACATGATTGTTATTGCTACTCATGTAACTTTTTTATTCAACACAATATTATAGGTGAAGGATTCAAATACATAGACTCTTAATCAAGAATATATGTCCCTTAAAATTCACATAACTCTTTCTTATTAAATTTCTACATATTTATTATATAAATGTCAACACAATTGGATTATTTTTCCCATCCCTATTGCATCATATGTGAACTTATGTGTTTAAAGTCACAATGCACGAAAGTATACACTATTACTAAATATTGATGTGTCACATTGATTGAATAAAAAAAAAAAAAAAAAACTATAATTTAGGTAAATGTTGCCATATATAGGTCACCTAGGGACAGGTAAATAGATTGATAAATTTATCCAGACCATGTAGGGAGAAGAAAAAAAAGGCTTTAAAATGATTTTACCAACTTAACTGTTTTTTTTTTTTTTTTTTAATTTGTAAATTATGTCGTTCATAGTTTAATCGATTGTATCTATAGGTTAAAATCTATGACATAGGATGATCTATTGGTACATTAGTCTAGCTAATTCAATATCATATATCAATATTTAGGTTACCAACGGTAGAAGAACATTCAATCTTAGAGAAAGTATTAGTAACTAGTAAATGGTTTATCTAGTAGACTAAATAATTTTTTTAAAAAAATAGTGATAATTAAACAAACATAACAATATGGATACACATCTAAATAGAACTAAACTGGTAATCATAACATATATTAATTAATTAATAGAAAGAGAAATGAGGGGGAAAAAGAAAGATGAGAGTATGAAAGGAGAGGCATTGGCATTTGGGAAGTTCAAAAACAAGACAGGACTGCTTAGAAATAAAGTTAAAGTTGAATTGATTTTCTCAAACTTACCTTCCACTTCCAACAAGTTTTCAAAACAGCTTTCTTCTATGTACCAATTTAATATATCACTTTTTTAGACAAAGAACCCAATAATAATAATAATAATAATAATAATAATAATAATAATAATAAAACATTTGGACTTTTTGTTATAATTGTTTTCCCCCTTTTTATGCTAACTTGAAAAAAATATTCCCCATTTTGAAATTCTACCATTTACTTTTTTAAAGTATATGAGTTTTGTTTAGAAGTTGAACAATAAATTGGAACTTCTAACTTTTCACTTTTTGACTCAGAGGTATAACAATTTAAGTCTTTAATATGAAATTTCACTTTTTTTTTCCTAAACATTTTAAGTCTTATTCAAATTCTAAAAATAAAAATAAATTTTTAAATATTATTTTTTTAGTTTTTAAAATTTAACTTGATTTTTTAAAACATTAATGGAAAGTGATGTAAACGACCCGACTAATACATCCTAATTAGACCATTACTCAATGCATGCAAATTTCAAGAAAAGACCCGATGCTGAGTAATAAGAAAGAAACAATGCTACTTACGAAAATTTCTGTTTTATTTAACCCATATAGAAAGAATTTTTGGTTCGGGGTACCCCTAATAAAATCAACAAAATTCCATGAACAGAAAACAAAAACAAAATCCATATACAAAATAAAAGACAAGCCTAAAAAAAAATGCAGTGCTAGGCGGAAGCTACTATGGGTCCCGTGAAGCCATCAAGGTTTCCTCTTGTCATTCGCCAGCACGTTCTTTCCCTTACCTGAAAAAAAAAATAAGATAAAAGGGTGAGCAATTATATTGCTCAGTAAGTGACCCCACTACCGGAGCCAGGCTAGGCACCCAAGTCCTTTAAGTGCATTAGTCATACAACAGGCATATCAACATACTTCAATAGGAAACTGGTTATACTGGCACCCAAGTCCTTTAAGTGCATTAGCCTTAAGACAGGCATATCTAACATACTTTCATAGGGGACTGGCTCGCACCCAAGTCCTTTAAGTGCAACAACAATAAGACATGCGCATCTAACAAACTTTTATAGGGAACTGGTTATACTCGCCCTACAGTTGGTTTTGGATGTCCACTAACCTCTGGAGCCCCGAAGGAACTCAACCTCTGGTGATCCCGAAGGAACACAAACCTCTGGTGATCCCGAAAGACCACAAACCTCTGGTGAACCCGAAGGAACACATCCTCTGGTGACCCCGAAGGACCACAACCTCTGGTGAACCCGAAGGAACACCACCTCTGGTGACCCCGAAGGACCACAATCTCTGGTGAACCCGAAGGACCACA
The DNA here is from genome assembly GCA_031780015.1 of Citrullus colocynthis. Lineage (NCBI taxonomy): Eukaryota > Viridiplantae > Streptophyta > Magnoliopsida > Cucurbitales > Cucurbitaceae > Citrullus > Citrullus colocynthis. The sequence goes on from QLSR01001481.1 coordinate 1,062,460, forward strand.
ACCTCTGGTGAACCCGAAGGAACACCACCTCTGGTGACCCCGAAGGACCACAATCTCTGGTGAACCCGAAGGACCACAACCTCTGGTGAACCCGAAGGAACACCACCTCTGGTGACCCCGAAGGACCACAATCTCTGGTGAACCCGAAGGACCACAACCTCTGGTGAACCCGAAGGAACACCACCTCTGGTGACCCCGAAGGACCACAATCTCTGGTGAACCCGAAGGACCACAACCTCTGGTGAACCCGAAGGAACACCACCTCTGGTGACCCCGAAGGACCACAATCTCTGGTGAACCCGAAGGACCACAACCTCTGGTGAACCCGAAGGAACACCACCTCTGGTGACCCCGAAGGACCACAATCTCTGGTGAACCCGAAGGACCACAACCTCTGGTGAACCCGAAGGAACACCACCTCTGGTGACCCCGAAGGACCACAATCTCTGGTGAACCCGAAGGACCACAACCTCTGGTGAACCCGAAGGAACACCACCTCTGGTGACCCCGAAGGACCACAATCTCTGGTGAACCCGAAGGACCACAACCTCTGGTGAACCCGAAGGAACACCACCTCTGGTGACCCCGAAGGACCACAATCTCTGGTGAACCCGAAGGACCACAACCTCTGGTGAACCCGAAGGAACACCACCTCTGGTGACCCCGAAGGACCACAATCTCTGGTGAACCCGAAGGACCACAACCTCTGGTGAACCCGAAGGAACACCACCTCTGGTGACCCCGAAGGACCACAATCTCTGGTGAACCCGAAGGACCACAACCTCTGGTGAACCCGAAGGAACACCACCTCTGGTGACCCCGAAGGACCACAATCTCTGGTGAACCCGAAGGACCACAACCTCTGGTGAACCCGAAGGAACACCACCTCTGGTGACCCCGAAGGACCACAATCTCTGGTGAACCCGAAGGACCACAACCTCTGGTGAACCCGAAGGAACACCACCTCTGGTGACCCCGAAGGACCACAATCTCTGGTGAACCCGAAGGACCACAACCTCTGGTGAACCCGAAGGAACACCACCTCTGGTGACCCCGAAGGACCACAATCTCTGGTGAACCCGAAGGACCACAACCTCTGGTGAACCCGAAGGAACACCACCTCTGGTGACCCCGAAGGACCACAATCTCTGGTGAACCCGAAGGACCACAACCTCTGGTGAACCCGAAGGAACACCACCTCTGGTGACCCCGAAGGACCACAATCTCTGGTGAACCCGAAGGACCACAACCTCTGGTGAACCCGAAGGAACACCACCTCTGGTGACCCCGAAGGACCACAATCTCTGGTGAACCCGAAGGACCACAACCTCTGGTGAACCCGAAGGAACACCACCTCTGGTGACCCCGAAGGACCACAATCTCTGGTGAACCCGAAGGACCACAACCTCTGGTGAACCCGAAGGAACACCACCTCTGGTGACCCCGAAGGACCACAATCTCTGGTGAACCCGAAGGACCACAACCTCTGGTGAACCCGAAGGAACACCACCTCTGGTGACCCCGAAGGACCACAATCTCTGGTGAACCCGAAGGACCACAACCTCTGGTGAACCCGAAGGAACACCACCTCTGGTGACCCCGAAGGACCACAATCTCTGGTGAACCCGAAGGACCACAACCTCTGGTGAACCCGAAGGAACACCACCTCTGGTGACCCCGAAGGACCACAATCTCTGGTGAACCCGAAGGACCACAACCTCTGGTGAACCCGAAGGAACACCACCTCTGGTGACCCCGAAGGACCACAATCTCTGGTGAACCCGAAGGACCACAACCTCTGGTGAACCCGAAGGAACACCACCTCTGGTGACCCCGAAGGACCACAATCTCTGGTGAACCCGAAGGACCACAACCTCTGGTGAACCCGAAGGAACACCACCTCTGGTGACCCCGAAGGACCACAATCTCTGGTGAACCCGAAGGACCACAACCTCTGGTGAACCCGAAGGAACACCACCTCTGGTGACCCCGAAGGACCACAATCTCTGGTGAACCCGAAGGACCACAACCTCTGGTGAACCCGAAGGAACACCACCTCTGGTGACCCCGAAGGACCACAATCTCTGGTGAACCCGAAGGACCACAACCTCTGGTGAACCCGAAGGAACACCACCTCTGGTGACCCCGAAGGACCACAATCTCTGGTGAACCCGAAGGACCACAACCTCTGGTGAACCCGAAGGAACACCACCTCTGGTGACCCCGAAGGACCACAATCTCTGGTGAACCCGAAGGACCACAACCTCTGGTGAACCCGAAGGAACACCACCTCTGGTGACCCCGAAGGACCACAATCTCTGGTGAACCCGAAGGACCACAACCTCTGGTGAACCCGAAGGAACACCACCTCTGGTGACCCCGAAGGACCACAATCTCTGGTGAACCCGAAGGACCACAACCTCTGGTGAACCCGAAGGAACACCACCTCTGGTGACCCCGAAGGACCACAATCTCTGGTGAACCCGAAGGACCACAACCTCTGGTGAACCCGAAGGAACACCACCTCTGGTGACCCCGAAGGACCACAATCTCTGGTGAACCCGAAGGACCACAACCTCTGGTGAACCCGAAGGAACACCACCTCTGGTGACCCCGAAGGACCACAATCTCTGGTGAACCCGAAGGACCACAACCTCTGGTGAACCCGAAGGAACACCACCTCTGGTGACCCCGAAGGACCACAATCTCTGGTGAACCCGAAGGACCACAACCTCTGGTGAACCCGAAGGAACACCACCTCTGGTGACCCCGAAGGACCACAATCTCTGGTGAACCCGAAGGACCACAACCTCTGGTGAACCCGAAGGAACACCACCTCTGGTGACCCCGAAGGACCACAATCTCTGGTGAACCCGAAGGACCACAACCTCTGGTGAACCCGAAGGAACACAACCTCTGGTGACCCCGAAGGACCACAATCTCTGGTGAACCCGAAGGAACACAACCTCTGGTGACCCCGAAGGACCACAACCTCTGGTGAACCCAAAGGAACACAACCTCTGGTGAACCCGAAGGAACACAACCTCTGGTGAACCCGAAGGAACACAACCTCTGGTGACCCCGAAGGACCACAACCTCTGGTGAACCCGAAGGAACACATCCTCTGGTGAACATCCAGCCGACGTAGGGGAGTTACCACTACCCAATACTCATGACCAATTTAAATTCTCACTCATTTACTTCCATGAATTTATACACTAACAGCGCTGTTTACAATCATCTCATATACAAGCATAAGCATTTCACATACATCCTTTGAAACATAGGAAAAATCATACAAGCATGCTATCTCAATGGGCGTAGAAGT
>QLSR01001483.1:4690-15529 GCA_031780015.1 Citrullus colocynthis
TGTTTGCTTTGGGGTATGATTCATGTAAAAAATACATGTTTTTATGCCTTATTTCAGTAGTGTTTCTTGGAAAATATGGTCTCTTGCATCTTAAAATTCTCCATAATATGTACTAAATATATTAAATAATGAAGAGTAGGTGCAAAAAGTCATTTAGATAGAGAGAGAGAGAGAGAGAGAAAGTCATTTGAGGAGTGTTACTTCCGCATGTATTTTCAGTACCCATTTCCATTTCTCTTTTCCCTTGCTTGCTACTTTCGCACGTTCAATCTGTACTTATGATTCTGAAATTAATGAAAATGATTCCTTTATTCTTTATCATGAACTAAATCCATTAAGAGGCTCAACTATGTGGTTGTTCTAGGGTTTCATGGCTTGAACATTTGCCAAAGTGTTATGTCTTCCATTACTTACACTTTTCTCTTATTGATTGTATGGAAAACATTGTTAATTTGAACTGGCCATTTAAGTTATCAAGATAGTTTAGTCTTAATACTAAGAAGGTCAGGATGTAAGCAGATTTCACAAGGGGATATGGGGTTAAAGCCTAGAAATAGGATCACCATGCAACCTTAGAGATAAGGGCATCATAGGGAAAAGAATATGCACAAAATTAATCTAAGGTTTAGTTAACCATAGAGATATAGAATGAGCTCCTTAGGCTCCTAAAATTCTTGAAACAAGACTAAATAGGTGAAGATTTTGCCCATGTGTAAGGTAATGAGCCAACTTTAATGCAGCTGCATCGCGCAGGTTTTGATGAACTTAAACAAAAGCATAGTTGAAATCCTACATCCATCGTTGTTGGTCTTTATCTTTCTTAAGCTTTATTCACACCAACTTACAACAATTTTACCTTGGTTACATTAGGTCACTTGATTGGGTTGCTTTAAGCCAAACCCAATTAGATGGCTAGTCTCGTGGGATTCGACTCTTCAAATACTCCAAAATTTATTAATTCATCGATAGTGTATGCTTACAATTAGACCATATTTATTCTCATTTTTATCGCAAATACACATTTGGTCGATCAATGGTGGTATTTGGAAGGATGATGAATGAGATTACATAGAGTTAATTTTGGAGGTCTGGAAGAAAGATGTGATATCGGGTATGAGAAATTTTTGTTAAAGTTGTATAAGCAACGTGGGATTGACCTAAACCATCATGACCTTATTCTAAGATGTTTATACAATTTTAGATCGAGATTTCCTACCTGTTTGATAAGAAATGACCAAATACTTAACCTTCTTTTTAAATGAAGAGGATACATGNCAAGTGATTTTAGACCTTGTTCCTACACAAAAATTCATGGATTTAGGCTAAACAAAAATTCCTCATCCCATTTTTTTACCAGGAAGTATTAAAAAACCCTAATTTAAGCAATTTGTTTCAAAATGTCAGTCCGTTTCAAAAATCACCATCGTACTTATGGTTTTTTTTCTTTCCAAAAATCACATCACAAAGGGTGGGATTTTACAAGAAATCACACAAATTAGAGAACACTGTAAAACAACTGTAGAAATGGACTCGAAACAAAGTACCTTTTGTAGAAATTCAAGGTACTTGTGTAGAATCCAACACACGAATGGAGATTCGACAAAATAAAAAAGATTCAGTTGTTTTTAGGAAGAAGACAAGGAATGATTTCGGGAAGATCAGGAAGAGGGCTTTCGTTGTCAGGAAATGGATGAAAAAGGTGGCCTCGAGCTCAAGAAAACTACGTAAAAGGTAAAGTGGAATTTGAACTTGTTTGGAATTTGAACCAACTTTCGTGGAACAAAAAACGCTAATGGAAATTAAAGAGGAATTTGAATAGCCTCTTGGGAAGAAGGAAGAAGAAGAATATTTGATGGTAAATAAATTTGTGGTATTCAGGACTTTTCACTCTGTAGGACTCACAACTAAAAATTTGAAAAGGTGAAAAAGAAGTTAGAAAAAATGTTATAAAAAAAATGGTTACTTTTGTCCTACAAAAAAAAAATTTTAGGTTAGAAATAGCAGTTTCTTGATAAATATCTACACACCACAACTTATCTAGAGCTTCATCTTTGTGTATTCATTTGAAAACCACACTCATGATACCACTATTTATATAAACCTATATGAACATTTTTAGTTGTTGTTAATTAATTGTTACAATTAACAAATTGGATTCGAATTGGGTTCAATAGAACAAAAATCAACTCATGAGTTAGAACCAAAAATTCAATAATGCAAACTTACTCAAATTGAAAATTTTTCCAGTCCAGGTTAGATTGTTTGGATTGTTGGAATTACTGGATTATTTGAGCACATTACTTTCTAGCTTTAACTTTAGGCTTTACAAATGTTGAGTCGCCGGATTTGAAGCGTGAGGATCTGCTGTGAAGTGGTCAGGTGGAGGGAAAACTCTCCTCTCTCGAGCTATTCGTCTCCAGTTGTGTTCTGGAGAAAACTCTGCTGTCACTTAGGAATTCTTCCGAGAATGAACAACCCTTTCTCATCTTGCAGGACTGCCCTTTTATAGATGTTGCGGTCGCAATCAATCGCAGATCTGCTTGATTGGTGGCGAAATTGATATCATGCATCCATCTCGCCTAATTACGTAATTCGCGGGTCAATTTAGATCCACCACTTTAGCCACAGATTATGCATGTCAATCTTCCGACAATCTCTCAAGATTATGATCTGATTTTCCGCGCCTTGCGTCCTTTGTCTTTATGCGTTCAAGGAGGAGTTTGGCGAATGTCAATGCGTCATAGGTTGCTAACGCATAGTCTTGTTAGGAGGTAGTCAACTCATTGTTTGCATTCCTGTGTTAAAACATGCGTTTTAGGTTCACAAAAGTAGTAAAATTATTATCTTCATGAAAATATAAGAGTATAACGCGTAGGAAAATTTATTAGTAGAATTTAGCTTAAACTACCGCATGCTTCTCTAGTTATTCTCTATTTATCTAAGAAAAAAGTTATAATAACTTGTATTTCTACAAGTTATCAGCAGGGCGACACAGTGCTCACATTTTTGCTGCTGATGTGTGGGGGTGGGTGACAACCCTGGGCAACCTCCTTCAACCTTTGGCCAGCAGTCCCTTATTTTTAACTTGATTTTTCAAAGCTCCAAAATATCTTTTTTCAATCAAATAAGCCCCAAATAAATTTCATGGAACATAAGAGGGACCTCTTAATTTAATTACCAACAAAATTACGAGCTTAAATCCTTCCCCAATATCCTTGAAAATTTTCTCAAACTAGAACCCTCCGATTTATCCGGTTTCAGCGACAACCTTTGGTTTCTTTTAGTTTTCTAAATATTTTTCCCAACTTCAATTCACTCCAACAGCTCTAGGCTAGATTCCTAACTTATTCAGGTTCAATTTGGTTCAAGAAAATTGAATTTTGCACGAGGGAAACAGGAGAACCAACCTTTTCTTTCAACTACTTGCTTCCAGCCGAACTGTTGTCTTTTTCTTCCAATCATCTTTGGTCATCCAACTGCTTGCTTACCCTCAACGTGACTCTTCCTCACGTTTCCTTATCCTCTGTATCCTAAACAAATTTATCTCTTTTAAATTTGATTTTATTCATTTATTTATTTATTAATTTACGTTAATTAATTCATCTTTAATTTATTTATATAACACTCTAGAAAACTTTAAACACTTAGAAAAATTTTTAACCCTTAGCAACTTTTTCCTCTTGGTCAAACTCCCAACGCACTGTTGGCTATATTTATTTGCCCCCTTTTAAAGACTAAATGAAAGTTAAGCTTGTTTAATAGGGTTAATTTCACAAATAATATAGTTTTTTTAAAAAATGACAAAATAGGGTGCTGTAAATTTTTTTTTCAAAATAATACGATAATTGAAAAATATGTCTCATTTAGGGTTAGATGAAAAGTACTGACAAAAATAGGTGAGAAAATAGTGTACGGGCTGCACGAGTTTCTTCAATTTAAATTTGATCAAATATCATCTGTCACATAAGATGCCACATAGAACTCGTGGACGAAGTCCATGAATTAGCCTCCTTTTTTTTTTTCTTTCTCCTATTTAGTCTTTTACGTTTAGTTTTGTTTTTCACTTTAACAACCAAAAAAGAATTGAACAAATGCAACAATAATATTTTGGTTGAAAACAAAACAATTAAAGAAAGAGAAATATAGAGAAAGTCACGAAATCGACATTATATTTGTTTCCTTTTTTGAATTACCCGAATATCTCCTAGTCTCTCTTTCAAAATTAATTAATCAAAATAATTGTTATTTCCTTTTAAATGTTTCTTCCTTAATTTCAAACTATTTTTATATTAGATGAGATTTGCACAATTTAAGTTATTAATAACTTCAAGGAGGTAATTATTTATATCCTTCCTTATCTTTTACTAATTTAATTGATTGATTAATGAGATATTTTCCATTATTGAGTGAGTGATTATTTGCTATAAACTCGAAATATAATATTAATCATTTTTTCATATTATGGACATGTTTTATAAACATAATAAAAAAAAAACGGAGAAACNAAAAACAAAAAACAAAAAAGGAAATCGTGGATGGGGATCCACGACTTCCACCCACATCAGCGTTGATTGCCGTAACATGGCAGCCATGTGGGGGAAAATTGTGGACCTAGTTCACAATTATCCTAAATCCTAGACCAGGTCCACGATTTTATTTAAATAAACATGGACCCGCTACACTTTTCTCAGAAATTATGTACCCAATCCATGATTTCAATCTATTTTTGTCAATTCCTTTCTATCCACGCTATTTGTGTACTTGCTTATTAAAATAATATTATTTAAAAAAATAAAAATTGTCCTTAATAAAACTCCATTATTTCCATTTGATTTTTATTTAAGTCATTGACTCACCTTTGCTCATTTACTTTATAACTTGAACACAAGCAGGGAAAAATAAGAACTAGGGCCTTACAACCATTCTATAGGCTTAAGATTGGACAAGAACAAGACTCAAGATTGAATATCTAACCCAAGGCCAAACATCTCTTATGAACTAGGCGAACCACTTGACAAAACACTATAAGTCTCATCCTCGACCTTTGAGGCCAAGGACAACCAATTTGACCTAAGGTTGTGCAATTTGCACCCCCACGACCCGAAAACTAGAGGTGAAAGAAAGATCTAAACTTGAGGAACCTGAAATTTGAAAAGTGCGAGATGAAAAATAATCTAGGTTAACTAGCCAAAATATATATACACCATTATCAATGCTCCATCATAAGTAAGTCAACTCTCATTCCTAAAACTCCTGCAGAAATTAAAAGTATCTTATAAATAATTTAGGCATCCCAAGGGAATGTAACAAGTACACACCCGTGCTCGAACTCTTCTTTCTTGCCCATCGCAATTTTTCTAATTATACAAATTTCCCATTGAGTACATACAAATCATATATGAGATCTTCTGTCTATGGATTTATGCATTCAACAATATCACTCATATCATGTTTAAGCACTTTACACCTTCTCGCGGAGTAAGATTTACTTTGAAGACAAATAATTATTAACTTTTAAAAACAAAGAGACTAAATTGAAATAAATGTTTGGATATTTTAGGGTTAAAAAGGAAATTTAACCTTTAACTTTTCAACCTTGATAATTAAATGAACATGATATCTTGTGGGAAGTTATGTAAAAGAGTTGTTTCATGTGCATTGTCAATAATATTATCATAGTCATTACAATAACAAAAATAATAAAAAATAAAGATTGTTATGTAGTTTAAATTAAACAATCATTAAAAATTATCCAAAATTCTTAAATATTGTTCGTGAACATATATGAAACAAGTTGTCGACCTTTTAGATCATAATACGTGTTTTCATTAACTAATAAATAGGAGGAACACCCATTAGAGGAGACACAAATTACATCATAGAAGAATCACAGTTAGAGAGGGCACGAGTGACGTTAAAAAATAATAATAAAATAAAATAATTTTTAAACTCAAAAGAAAATGCAAATCTGAGAGTTAGGAAACACATGTCCAATTAAGCTATGAGTTAATATTGGAACATAAAATCAACTACAAAAGAAAAATCAAACTAATTATTATTAGTCATTAACTCAACTAGTATATTTTTTCCCAAAAAAAAAAATGCCAACTAGAAATTAATGAGCCTGTATTTACTTGTTTGAATATCAATAGATTTGTTTTACTATAAGTACATGGGTGGGCGCCCCGAGTTTGAACTTTCTAAACTTTTAAGAATAGTAAAAGATCGAGAGCATTATTGTAAATTTAGGCTTTATTTTGATGCACAAATTTTTTATTTGGTTGATGCTGGTAAAAAAGAGGTCAATAAAACTTTTATTTACATTTTAAAATTAATTATTAATTAAAAATATATGTATTGACGCTTACAAAACGTCAATAAATATATTTTAATGTTTACGTTTAAGTTGATGCACCAAACTATCTAACATTTATCCTTTTATTTAACTACAATTTTTAGACTACATTACAATTGGTCCTCAACTTAGCAAATCAGCCTATTGAGCTCACATCAAGACAATTCCTAAAATCACCCAAATCCATATCGAAGTTGGTCCAGACCTTCCATATAGAATCACTGATTGAATATCATTGTGTTGTTGTACAAAACAGCCAGCCTAATTTTATCCCAATTTTGTGTATCTCAAAATACTTTTAATCATTCAAAATCGATTTTAATAGTATAAAATTTAGAGTTGTCTTTAAATATAGTAAAATGAGTCAACTTATTTATAAATATAGCCAAAAGTCATTGTTCTATTAGTGATAAACAATGATAGACAGTAATAGACATCTATCAATGTCTATCACTAATATGATAGGTACCCAGAACTGCCTATCACTCATATAGACATTTTGTTATATTTAAAAATATTTCCAACAATTTTGCGTTTTAAAACAATTATCCTGAAATTTATGTTTAAAAATATATAATTAAATATTAAATTCATTTTGAATGATTAAAGATGTGTTTCATAATAATTTTGCACACAACAAAAGTAATTTTAAGCATTTTAAATCAATTTTGGATAAATGATTTAATAAGATGGAGTTTTGAATAACACAACAAAATTTGGATATATGGTTTTAGAGCTACACTCGCACGCAACAAAAAACGTAAAAAAACCACCAGCTGAATTGACATATAAAGTGCTAAGAAGTCGGTAATCAAAGATGAATAGAAAATGTAAAGTAATATAGAATTGACAGATAAATTTATATGGTTCCACTTACAGTGTATTAATTACATCCATATGTAGAGACGCTTCTAGAGTTAGAGGGTTTATATAGCACACTTCTCTAAATCTTAAGTTTAATATCATAAATAAAGTAAATATAACAAATACGAATATAACATTATAAGTTAACTTTCGTTTCGAAGGCATTGATCGTTCAAAGTGCTTTATATTTAATTGTTCGAAACGTCAAATAATAGATTCAAGACATTTTAACATAAAATAAAATAAAATAAAACATAACCAAATCCCAAATGTGCACTTTGGCTCAAACAATGATTGCCTAACCCGCTCTTGGTTATTGGGAATCATAATCCAAAGAAGTGCTTGTCTTGATTGAAGGACAAGAGAATGCACATCAAGTATGGACTTCACTTGAAGAAATATTATTTTCTGTCACCAAATAAATAGAAATCCATGTCAATGAGGCACTACACTGTCTAACAAAAGGTAATCTCCTCTGTCACTGCCTGTCTTTGAAAATAGTTAAAATAATAAAAAAAAAATTGCTACTAATCTTTTTTATTGTATGATTAGACACCGAAGTAAAGTAAACAATTTCTAATAAAATATAATAAAAATGGTCTGCGAAAACTAGAGTTAAGTTCGAGAGTCGTTTGTGTATGGAAAAGGTGTTAACACCCCACAACACTTGTTTAGAAAACAGCGCCCAAATTTTAAATCCTAAATTGAAATTATATTTAAATAAAAAAAACATTAAAAATAATATCTTATTATACTTCTCATTACTCCATTATTTGGAGTCATGATCCCATAAAATAAGTGGAAAAAATTCCATCAACTAGGCCATATTTGAATCGAGGAACAATTCTTCACCTCAAGAATGTGAAAACACATATTACCATTTCTCAAATTCGTCATAGGAATAGTCTTTTAATAAAGAATTTTTTTCTTAAAAAAAACATTAATTAATTTTTTTTTTTTATCAAATCTCGAACTTCTAAATATATGATCTCTCACCTCAGAAATTCTAGAAAGTCATACTCCCAAATTTTTTAGATTCTATTGTAGGAAATTTTAAGACAAATGTCATTGAAAACAAAGTTTAATTTTTAAACCCATTTTTACGGGACTCAAAACAAATTAACTTTAAAGATTTGAAAATTAACTTAAAAGTCTTGAAAATATTGGAGGAATGTTACTAAAAGGAGAACATCAACTTAATATGTGAATTTACATTGACAAAATATATAATTTAATAACACATCAAAAGCAATAATATTTACAAGGATATTAAGATTTTAATAAAAACATATTGAAAATCGATTGTATATTCCCAAAGTATCGATTTCTTCGCTTCAAGATTCTAGAAAATAGAACTCTAAATATTTCTAGAATTCGTCGTCAGGTGGTTTAAAAAAAGTGAATAGGAATAAAAAAATTTAACAAATTCAAATAACTATTGACAATAATATATTAAATTAACAAAAGGAGAATGAAAAAAAAAAAAAAAAAAACTTGTTTTCAAATATAGCAAAATGAGTCAAACTATTTATAAATACAGAAAAATTTCATCGTTATTAGCAATAAATCACGATAGATAGTAAAATTTTTTTATATTTATAAATAGTTTGATATTTTTTCTATTTATGACACTTTAAGAAAAAAAAAACAATAATAAGCATTGTAGTTAAAATGAATTAGGTAAATCAAATCAAAATGCTAATCATAAGTAGAAAATAAAAATTAATATATATAATTAATAGTAAACTAAATAAAGAAAAGAATAATAAAGAAACAATAAATATATTTTTTTAAAAAAACGAAAAACTATAGCTAAAACGTGGGCTATACAGTAGCTCAGAATAAGGCATCTGTCACTGCCTGCACACATTAAAAAATATATATTTTAAATGACAAAACTATTGAAAATATTTATAAATAATAGCAAAATATCACAGTCTATATGCCATAAACTGCGGTAGACTACTATCTATGTTTATCATGAAACAGAAAGCCACAGATAGCAGTTTATCGATCTATCTCAAATAGATAGTGAAATTTTGCTATATTTGTAAATATTCTGGTTAAAAATAACCGTTAAAGGAAAAAAAAGGGTAAATTTAAGTTTTTCATTTTATCATTATTTTTTAAATTTCATTTCTCTTTAAACTATTTTACTTTTCTATCTTCTTCTCTCCCAGTCTAATTTGTTTTCTTGGAATGAAACTTAGGCATTTTTGCAAACCATAGAGGAAAAAAAATGTTGCTTCCACTAAACATATTTTTCTTTTTACACCCTTGTCTGTCTATTCCATGCCCTTTTAATTTTTACACAACTTCATTATTATTATTATTATTTATTTTTTTTTTTTTTTTTTGCTAAAGAGAAATTTTTAGGGAAAAGAAGGAGAATTAAAAACAAAAGATGAATAGAAGAAATATAAAAAGATCTAAGGCAATATGCAATAAAAACAAACAAACAAAATGGAAGCTCACATGATAGTAAAGAAATAAATGTAAAAAAGAACGAGAACAAGAACAGTAGCCAAATATATAATCCTTTTGCTTTCTCATTTTTTTTTTTTTTCCAAAGGACTTGAAGAAGAAGAAAGAAAAGTTGGAATCCAAAACATTAAACTCTCTTGTTGTTTGAAGAGTGGATCCTTGGGACTAAAGCCCTACAAATGCACTTCCAACAAAGTTAGAGTTTTTCTTGTGGGTTGGATTATTGACATTGTAGAGATTTTTTTGTGTCGAACCCTTCCTTGGTTTCTCTGTGTATGTGTGAGATGTGTGTGAGGATGGTGGTTCTAAGGTTGGTGCGTTGATTGTGGCTCTCTAGGGTTTATGTGAGGAAGAGATAATTTTTTGTCCGGAGAATAGAGAAAATGGGTGGGGTAGTTAGAGTTTTTATTATTACTATTATTATTATTATTATTATTATTATTATTATTATTATTATTATTATTATTATTATTTAATGGATTTCCTTCCAAACTTTGATTTTTCCCAATATAGCTTAAGCTTAAAATGGGTGGGAGCTGGCAACCAAATCCCAATTTAGAATTTTACTTTTATGTCCTTCTTTTCAACCAATTTAGTTAATTTAATTAAACTAAAAAAAATCACCAAATCTTCACAAATGAAAGTATCGATGAAAATGAGATTTAATTAGCAAATAAATATGCGATTTTACATGATAATTCAATGAGGCGGGGCAAAATTAGGTGGTTACATCCTCTTTCCATGGATACATCAAAAGGTTTAAAGTTCTCACCGACAAGCTTGTTGCCATGAAGTGACCAATAATGGATGATGTAACAAAGGTATTCACGATGTAACTATTTGAATGCCTTTAATCTGTTATCTAGTGCTTAGAATGAAGTATGGGGATTTCGAGAAATGCGCTATATAAAGACTCTTTAACACTAGAGACATCTCTCCTCTATAATCGGTATAATTCTCTCTAATGATAAACTATTCTCCATTTGTTTGTGGACGTAGCCAACATTCTATTAGTAAACTATGTAAATATTTGTGTTGATTCTCTTTTGATTTACATTTTTTGTTCATCTTTGATTGTTGATTCTTACCCATAACAAATCCATGTCAAACTTCAAAACTTATTTGCTGATTCTCGG
>QLSR01001484.1:0-11991 GCA_031780015.1 Citrullus colocynthis
AGCCGATGATTCCCTCTTGCATAGCCTTCTTCTTTCTTCCCTCATTTTCCGATAATGCCCTTTTCTTTTTCCAAAAAAAAAATTATGAGTTTTTAGAGAGGAAAAAAAAAAAAAGAGTGGATTTTGTTGTTGAAGATGTTCTGGAGTTGTGAGAAGAATGGAGGGGTTTAATTTTAGGGGATTGGGAGTGTCTTTTATACTAATAATATATGGTTTTTTTTTTTAAAAAAAAAGGAAAAATAATTAAATATTATAATAAATTAATAATGGAGTTCTTATTCCTGTTGGGAATAGTGTATTTGTGAGGGAAATAATAATATAATATGATATTAGTATATGAGATATGAGGAGTTCGAGAATTGGTGGTTTATTCTAAGGTCGAATGTCCAATGGGTGCGAATCCTATGCGAATCGAATTACTTATATTTTTTTTAAGTTAAAATATTATTTTATTCTGTATACTTCGAAGATTGAGAAAATTATTTTAGATGACAAAACTGCTAAAAGTATTTATAAATAATAATAATACCACCATTTGCATTTGATAGATCGTGATAGGCTACTATTTGTGTCTATCACGACACACAAATAGATTTTATCGCAAAAATTTTGCTATATTTATAAATATTTTGGTTTATTTTTCGATATTTGAAAACATCCTTTAAAACTATTTAATTTTAATTTATATATTTTCACTTGTATAATTTGAATATATATATTTTCAATAAACCTTAAATTTAATCTCCAATGCTAGTTTGTTATTGACTTTTTTATTTAAAAAAAAATGTTATTTAATAGCATTTTTACTGCAAAATTTGAAAACATATTCACAGATTGTATTTCATTACATGAAAATTATTATTGTTGTTTAATCAATTTTGGTAAAAATTAACTTTGAGGGATTGAATTTGTGATTTATTGAAAGTATGTATATTAAAATTGGAGAACTGAGAGTACATTAACTAAAATTGAACCACTTAAAAAATGGTATTTTAACCTTTATATATATATATATATATATATATATATATATATAACTAAAATTTAAAATAATTACAAATATGAGCATAAATCAACTAGCATAAATTTATAAAATAATATTAATTTCCACAAAAATATCAACATAAAATATCGATGTTGATGGATATTTTTGAAAATTTTATAAAACCAATAAAACCTTTAAATTAATTATCATTTTACATCTTTTGAATGAGTTAAAATGTTTATTTTGACTTATGTTAAATTCACATCTATAATTTGTTTGGAATGATTATTTCTAGTCTTAAAAACACTTTTAAATATTTTGAGAAAATACCAATTTATACTCAGGGTTCTATCGATTTAAATTCAAGACTTTCGTTAGGTATCAATTTACACGTTTCATTACATTTTGTTTAAAATAAATTTCGTGTGAGACTTTTAATTTATTAATTAAACTCCTAAACTTTCATAAACAAATCAATTTAGACTTATTATTATTATTTTTTAAAATTTATCCATGCATTGATTTTATAGTCCATTTTATTAATTCGACATTTGAATTAGTTTATACCCTTGTAAGAATTGAATGCATGGATGATTTTTAAATGTAATCTTGATAACAAATCTAAATGAATTCACTTACAACAATTTAAAAGTTCAATTGAGACAATTATAAGTTTTGCATGATAGTTTTCAAACTAAGTTTGAACAAAAGTGTTAATTGATATATTTATGAAAATTTAAAGTTAAAATTGATACAACTATTAGTTAGAGTTGTCCTAAAAAACTATTAATTTAGAGTTTAAAGTAATACAATTCAAAATTATAAGGGTAAATTAAAAATTTTCCAATTTAAACATGTCTTTAAAAATATAATTTTGTTATTGATTTTTAAACGTTTAACTGATTTTTTTAATTATTCTTTCTTTTAAGTTTAGAAATATTATTGAAACTTTTAAGTCTAAAGATTGTTGTGTACGTTTAGAAATATTATTGAACTAAATTCATTATGAACTTCATTTTTCAAAAAACTTCAATTGGTACACGCGAGACATAATGTTCTCTGCGACACTGGAATCGATTTCTGCCATTTTCGGAAAGTAAACGGACAGCCGCCCTTCCCCCTTCTCACAATGTTTCCGAACTTGCTAAAGAATCAAAGTGTGAATGGCACTTCGAAGTGCTTCACGTTTGGGGTCGGCGTGGGGAACTTCCACCGGTTCTGGAGCCAGCGGGTTCTGAATGACCTCCCTCTTACGATTACTTTTAAGTCTAAGGATTGTTTGTACGTGTGTGTATATATATATATATGATTGCGTGACAACATTAAAAAGAAGTAAATGGTCAATGTAGTAGAAGATCGAATCTGGATTTTAGCTATGATACCAATTGCCGACTAATTGGTACAAGGAAATAAATAATAAATAATTAATTCCGTGTTTATGGTATAGGTACTTGAGCAATTGACTCGGTCTAAGTTGGGATGAAGTTAAATTTATTTTTTCGAAAGATGTGAAAGATCTTATAAATCCAATGTATACAAATTTAATTTTACTATCTCTTCTCTAAAAATAAATAAATAAATTTACCATCTCTTTTACAATCTTAATGGTGATTCTTTAGAGTAAATACTCCATTCTACTCAAAGTTTTGGATTAAATTTATAGTTAAGTCTTAAATTAAAGATTCTTATCCTTACATTTCTTGTAAAATAACAACATATTTTTTGAGGAAACAATAAGATTTGAGAAAGAAGATGAAGTTTTGAACCAAGCAACATCCATAAAGAAAAAGTGACATGCACTAGGTCCATACTATGAGACTCAACCTCAACAAGTCGAGGCTAACCATAAGAAACCCATTGAGAATTGGATCGCGATAGTGATCCAACCCGAAAATTAGATTATGGAAACTAGATGTATCTCAAAAATCTTAGAATAAGAGGACTTAGGTTAGTAGGCACTATAAATAGGGGATAGAGCCCTTAAGAAAGTAAATTGACTCATATACTAAAATTCTTTGTTTCCTATACTAATGTGTACGTCTTTCTATTTTGTATTATGTGTTCTTCATTGAATAATAAATTTACGGTTATCGCTAGCTAAGAGATGGATAAGTTCATATTTACATTGTCTAATTTTGATTTCAACGACATCATAATTTAATTTTTAAAATTCGATGGTGTCCTTTCACTCAGTAAGTTCCTTTGATTAAATTACAAAAATTCTTTTAAAACTTTGTTATTTGTTTAAAATTACTTATATTCTTTTCAAAATTGTAATATTACTCCACATTTTATAAACGTTTCAAAACTAACACTGGAGAAAAAAAGATATTAGAATGTTGGACAAAAATTGACATTTTAAATAATGTGTGTGCAATGAAACAAAAATTGTGATCCAAATACTCTCACCATTCTAAGTTTACTATCCCACTTGTTCTAGATCTAGACAAAGTCCAGAATTAATTTTGAAATATTTATTAATAAATCATCAAATACTATTCAAAACTTTAAATATATATATATATGAGTATGAGTGTTTCTAAAATAGTAAAATTTAAAGAGTAATATTTGTAATTTAGCTTAGATTTATTTGATTGGATTTTAATATCAAATTAATTTATTTATATTATGGAAGGGTTGATTTTGATATAATATCCATATAGAATTGATAGCGTGATCATAAACAGAGATAACCTGTTCAAATATTATATTAATTAAATCTGATTTAGTTTTCTTTAAATCCCATTGACATCCCATCAAGTCCTCATTAATCTTTTCTTTTATTTTCTTAATACATTGGGTTGTCTAATTTCCAGTATTACCCTCACCATACCACGCTTTAAACATTGTTCATGAGCTCAGGTAAAATGGTACTTTTGGGTGTTCCAAAATGCAACCTCGAAGGTGTTATAAT
The DNA here is from genome assembly GCA_031780015.1 of Citrullus colocynthis. Classification (NCBI taxonomy): domain Eukaryota; kingdom Viridiplantae; phylum Streptophyta; class Magnoliopsida; order Cucurbitales; family Cucurbitaceae; genus Citrullus; species Citrullus colocynthis. The sequence continues at coordinate 3,900 of QLSR01001484.1, forward strand.
TAAGGTTAAAATACTACTTTGATCCTTATATTTTGAAATTTGTTCATTTTTAATTTTTGTATTTTCAAATGTTCAATTTTAGTCTTGTACTTTTAGTAAATCTTGAATTTAGTCGTTCAAAATTAATTTTTATCAAAATTGATTAAATAATCATAATAATTTTCATCCAAAGAAAAATAATATATGAATATGATTTCAAAATTAATAGTGAAAATACTAATAAAAAATAAAAAATGAAAAAAAAATTAAACTAGCAGTGGGAACTAAATTTAAGATTTATTGAAAATACAGTGATTAAAATTAGACATTTGAAAGTATAGAGACTAAAATTGAACAAACTCCAAACTATAAAAACTAAAATAATATTTTAATTATTAATTAAATAATCATAATTTATAAAATAAAGAGGCTGAAAATTTTTACATTAATGATAAAAAAAATGGAAAATTAAGGTTTTTGAAAAATAACGGAAGGACAAAAGGAAAAGATTTGCATCAAAGCGATGGAAGATATTCTTTGTTTGGTTATATAATTATGACTTTTATAATCTCTTTAAAAGAAAGAATTATGGTTTTTATAAATGCAAATGTTGACCACTGAATTTGTGGGCCCATGTCCTTTCAACTCCCACAACCGCACGTGTGAACAGCTTTGAGTTTTAACTTGTATTATTATTATTATTATTATTATTATTATTTTCTTTTTTCCTCCTCTAAAATATTAATGAATAATAATAATAATAATAATAATAATAATAATAATAATAATAATAATAATAAATATATGTACTATCCATCATGAAATTAGACGTTTAAATTTCTCCATTTTTCATATTGTCGAAAAAAAAGTTAACATATTATGTTTGATTTTTTTTTTTAAATAATAAAATTTGATAAGTGTCCATATTTCTTAATATGGAGTTTGGGATTTGAACTTTATTTGAAGAAAATAAATAGATAATTTAATTATTAAATTACATTTATTGTTGTGTAAAATTAATTAGTATGATTAACTATTGCAACCTATGTTCTCTTTGCCATTGATGAGCGAAGAGACTTAAAGTCCATTTAGATTGATTTGAGAAAAAAGTGTTTTTGAAAAAAAAAAGTAATTAAACTATTTTGATAAAAATGATTTAAAATGCACTTCAAAATCTGTTGTTGGGGTTGCCAAACACTCAAGATTTTGATATTTGTAAGAGTTCGAGAGATTTTTACTTCACTTTTAACTCAAATTGTTAAATTCACGTCGTTGCAAAAGTTTATTTTAAAAATTAATAAAATTTAACTATTATTATTATTATTATTATTATTTTATTTTTTTTTTATTTGGAGTTCAACATATATGTGGGATAAAAGATGCGAATCTCTATCCGTGGTAATGATCATACTTTTCCTTTTTAAAAAATAACATGTAACATAATAAAATATATGGTATGATGGTTTTTTTTTTCTTTTTTTCCCATAGATATGTTTAACATATTTTAATTAAACTATTTATGTAATTTAAAGTTAAAATGGTTGACAATGAAGTGATTTAATGAATTATAAATTGTGGATCTGAAATCAATTAAAGTCTAAAATGTTATTGTCTTTGCTCTTTATATCTTTAGAAAAATTGGTTATGAAAAAAACACACATATAATACTTCATCTTCTTCCTCTTTTTCACTTGTCTTTTGGTTCCAAACCTAAACAAGCTTTTTCTTTGATTCCAACCTTTTTAAATAAGTGCTTGTCTGTTGAGCATGTTGTGCTAATATTGCAGAGCAACGGGTGTGAGACGACTAACACCAAAGTCATTTCGATAATCTTATCAAGCCAGTAGTTACTCTATGATGCAACTATCATTCAGATTGATTATTTGGTTTAACATATAATTAAGTAACTAGTCCAAAAATTGATCCCTCTAATGATAATAAGATAACAATGAAGCTACCATCAAATTTAAAGACGAAAAAGAAAGGCTCGAAGATTGTATCTTGCTTTGTTAAAAAGTCTTAATTCTATTGTGGAAACTAATTCCAGGTCTTTTTTTAAAAAAATTATTATTATTATTATTATTAAATTAAAATAAAGAGAAGCTAACTTCACAGTTTGAGGTCAAGACATAAAAACATCACACTCGAAATATCTAACAAAATAATAAAAACAAACCAACCAAACCTACATAAGGAAAAAAAAAAAACAACAACCACAACTCGTCCCAATTAATGAGAAGATCTCTCTTGATCGGTCTTTTCAATAGAAGCCACATGCCAAAAAAAAAAAAGAAAAAAAAGAAAAATTTACAGAATTTAACTAATTAACCACTTGATTCTACAAGAATGTTGTCTCTGTCAACGTTTGTTTGTTTGTTTGTTTTTTTCTCTCACTAATAGAAGCAATATGAAAACATTTGTCTTATCAATCCTCAAAGAATAGTAGAGTCACCCCTAAATACAATTTCGAATATTGGTTTTGGACCTACTTGTGACTAAAATTTGATTTTGAGGCGATTTATGTGATTGAAATTTGATTTTTAGGCCTATTTATATGTGGTTTAATTGTTATTTTTAGGCCTATGTTCTCAAACTTAGATAAGTTAGTTAACTTTAGTGGTTTTTATCGTTTCGAGTGTCAAGTATATGAATGTATATATTGATTGGGTGATATTATTTAGATCATTTATAAATAGATGACGAGCATTGCCCGTCATTAACAACCCTTTTTGCCGACACTTTTGTCTAGCGTCGGTTAAAGCTAGCTTTGCCGCAATTTATAAAGTGTTGATAAAATCCACTGTTGCCAATGCCCAAGACATAGTGTTGGGAAAGGGTCTCTCAACGTTTCCATCTCGATGAACCACCCTGATGAATCGTATTTGTTGAAAGAATTTTTTCCAACACTTTTTGGTAATTTTCTCAACGTTTTTTTAGCGTTGGAAGATGTCTGAATTTTTGTAATCTAAAAAAGACACAAGTTAGATCCATAAACTTAAAACGTTTAGTAACAATATTATCATTATTATTATGACAATGATCACTATCATGTTTCGGATATATTTTCGTTCTCAATTAAAAAGAAAAAAAGAAATAATTGTTTTATAGTAATCTAATCATTATTTAAAGAAATATAAATTCAACTTTTAAAAATTGGTTATCAAAGGTCAGTCTCCCGACAAAATCATTCTCCTGCCACAAAAGTCAATGCTTAACCTTATAGTATGGCAACAAACTCATATTAAAGGTGCCTTAACTTTTATGGAGGGACTATTTAAAAACATATACTTTATTGATATAAGGTCAGAGATTTAAATCTTCATATTTACAATTGTTTTATTGAAAATAATTTTGTTGTAATTATAGTCCTAAACTTTCAATTTGATAAATCATTCTTCTAAAGTAATTGTTACTGTTGATGGCAAAATCTGGATAGGATAAATACACCTGATCTTCATGTGACACCATCAGCGAATTTGTTTAAAAGGGAAAAAAATGTGACCTACAAAAGAGAAAACATGCACACTAGTGTGGTGCTTGCCACACGAACTCCGATGCTTAAGTCAGAGAGCGAGAGAGTATGAAAGCTATAGAGGTTGAGAGTATAACTCAAGTTCCCTCATATAAATATACAATTATGTATTTATAGGGATGATTGACCTAGGTTGTTTTGCTAAAGTTCCAAAGTCACTTTTGGATAATTATATAACCTACCAGGTTTCATGTTTGGTTAGGGTTGGCCTCGACCGAAGCTGAATACATAAGTTTGGGCTTTGAACCACATGACCTTCTCCCATAGGTTCATTTTGGGTCTAGAATACTATTTCTGGTTCAAACCTTGTTATTTTCTCGACCTTGTTACTTTTATTATTATTTTAAGTCGATTATATCATTTAGTCCAAAATCACTTAGAACAATTACAATCAACCCTCGTAAAAAAGTACAAACCACTTTTGAACCAATAAAAAATCTTTCCGTCAAACATAAAACTATAGAATTCTTACCATTTACCTATTATTATAATAAAGAATCTAAAACGTTTGAAAACAGTAATTTTTTTTAAAATTTTATTTATTTATTTTATTTTATTTTATTTTTTTGCTTTTCCAGATTGATATTTGAACACCATCTTAATTTAAGAATTAAAAAAAAAATAGATAAAAGATTTGAGTTCAATTGCAGGACTCGTCTGGAACAATACTTAGTTGAAGGGCGATTTGTGTGCATTATTTATATAAATAATCAACATTGTATCATTTTTCAATTATATATTTAAATAAAAAATGTTTGTCTAAATTTTTTTAATCTTTTAAAAGATGGCTAAAACGTTTCAAAATTAGGAAAATGACAAAATGGGTTTTAGGATCATTAATTACTAATTACTAAATAAAAATTAAGTATATGTTAACCATAGTTTTAGTTAGTAGTTCAAGTACAGACATAAATCAAAGCAGTAGTTTTCCAAGACAATTCATACAAATGCATGGAGAAAAAAATATGATTCAGACAAACAAGGTAATTTTTCAACAACTTGAAGCATGAAACCATCAACCAAATTCAAGATTCACAAAAGCAGAATCAAGATGTTTCATTTTGTGGTCACCCAAGGACTTCCATGCAATAATTATGCTTCCATTGCACTAGAAAGTCCATGAAGTGGCTCAACAACATTGGATCTGCAGGCAATGATCATGCAACAATTAAGCCATCTTGCATTGACAGTTCCATGGATTGACTGTAGGTCGGCGTACAATTCTCTATGATTGACGCCTTGCCAAGTCATCCTTGACGACAGGCCATTGTGAAAACCCACCAATAGACTGAGTTAATAGCTGAAATCCCTCTTGTACCACCTCATTGTATTCTCCAATTGACAACTGAGACCTCCTATTTCTTATTTGCATGCTACTCTCAGCCCCTTTACCATTTGGGATAGACGAAAGGTCTTTTGATCTGCGCGATTTAATGAACGATAAATCAAAATGTAAAAATTATAAAAGCTTCGAGATTAATTGTTTAAAATGTCATAATTGTCCTCATCCACTGTAGGTCTTCTCTCCTTCTTTTATGAGAGAGCGACTTTCTGTGGATGACATGAAGTCATATTTTATTCTAGGCATCCACTTGATTTTTAACTTCCCAATTCATTAGCAATATTTTAATTTTGTTCCAAATGTTATAGAGTTGAAATTTAAAATTATCTAAGGGCAAAATTTGTATAAAAGATATGATATTTTCAAGTAAATCTAGAAAAAATTAGATACAATATTTATTAAAAAAATCGGATAACCAAAAAGTAATAGGTTCTAAAGATTTAATTAAAAAAAAGAAAATTTAAAAATCACTTAAACTTTCCTATCTTAGAAGTAATAATTTAGTCTCTCAACTTTAGTTTATTACGATATAGTCTCCGTACTTTCAATTTTATAACCATTTAGTTTCTAAACTTTACTATGTAACAATTTAGCCCTTATACTTTGAAATCTGTAATGATTCAATTCCTATTATAGAAAGTAGTGTTAAGATTTAAACGAGATTTGTTGCATAAATAAATCGATAAACTAATTAAAGACATTATATGTTTGCAAAAAAATAAAATAAAATTGACATCTAATTTTTGGAATTTTTTTACATTAGGACTAAATTGTTACAAAATTGAAATTGGTACGAGAACTAAATTATTATAAACCAAAGTTTAGAGACCAAATTATTAAAAGTTTAAAGACCAAAAGTATTATTTAACTAAAAATAAAAATTAAAAAGAAATCTGAGAAAAAGAAGGAAGATTTGGTTACACTAGATCTTGGAAGATATCTTCTCCAAAGGCCTTTTTGGAATACTCTAAATAGTGTGCACGTGAAGAAAGCCTAATTTTCTATAATTCCAATTATTTATATTTATTTATTTATTTTGGCACTCTCCAAAATTAAACTCCAAAATATGCTATCCGATCAAAGCTCCCTTTTAAAAAAACAGGAAAAAAGCTACAAAGGGTATTTTGCAAAGATAGCCCATTGGATTTGTTTATGAAGTAGGCCATTAACTTGCAAGACTCCAACAAAAAGTTACTGGGCTGCCCATTGAATCTATTGGGCTTAATTGGGCTTTAAAGAGCTTAATGACTTTCTATTGGGCCTGAATCGTGGGCCTTGAGTGAATTATTATTAAAAAAAAACTTTATTGCTTACAATAATAAAAGTTTATTGTCGTATATCACCGATAGGTAGTAAAATTTTTCTATATTTATATATAGTTTGATTCATTTTGCTATATTTAAAGACAACATTTATATTAATAGCATTAAATATAGCAAAATATTATTGTGTAATTCTAATAGATACTACTAATGGATAATAGTAGTTTATCAATATCTAACGTGATAAACAGTGACACATTGTTATATTTGAAAACAATACTAAATTAAAAAGATCTTGTTGCCGATTATTATTCGATGCAAGATCTCATCTTGCGGCTTGCGGTTTGAAAATTGAATTTTGTGTGTAATTAGGTAGAGTGTCAACAACGTCACATGATGAAGACAAAAAATATTTGCTCATCTCATCTTTTGGTCTTTAAATCTTTATCGTCCTCCATTTTTTTTTTCTTTTTTCCTTAATAGGTCGAGATTTAAAAAATGGTTCCTCTAGGAGGACTTTTCTCCTATATAATTGGATGTTCGCTTTCAAATAGTATCTTGAACCAAATATATAAATATAATTAAATATTATTTTTGAGAGCGGAAACAATATTATCTTCTCTAAAACTAAAATAAGGAAAACAAAAAATCTCAATAGAGAAATTCGACCACCCAAAACTTAAGACCTTGTTTTGTGATTATTTCAATTTTTATTTTTAGTTTTTAAAAATCAAACTTATTTCTTCCCATTTTTTATAATGATTTGTATTTTTTTTTTTTAAGTAGAATGGTTGAACTCTAAGCCAAATTCCAAAATTAAAATAAGTTTTTAAAATGTATTTTTTTTTAGATTTTAAAATTTAGTTTGGTTTTTTTAGACTATTGGTAAAAAGTAAATAACAAATGAAGAATTTGGGGATGGAAGTAGTTTCTATAGGTTTAATTTTAAAAAACAAAAACAAAAACAAAAAAGCAAATCGTTACAAAACGGGGCACGAACTAGGATCTCTAGGATTCTTACATTGGGTCAGTGATTAGTGTTTTGCTAGACTTATTGTCCTAAAAATGGCATCACAAAATTATAATTATACACATTTTTTAACATAAAACAAGTTCATAGTTTGTATTCAACCAATATTTAGTGAGTAACTATAATTCGTTTTATGGTTTATAAATACATTCTCGAACACATTTTGGAAAATTGTTTACATTGGAAATTAATTTTTGAATCTGCTACCAAACACATAAATGAAAACATGAAATAAAACTATGCTTTCATTGAAGTTCTTTTCTCAAATTCTTCATCAATCATACCCTAATTTTTTTAGTTTTTTTTTGTCAAGTACATAAATAAACTTTAAAATATATCAAAGTTCAAGAACTAAATCACCACATAAATAAATTTTTCTCAAATCGCTCTCGCTCTCACTCTCTCACGCTCTTTCTCTCTCCTCACTCTCATTCACTCACTAGAGTTGGTTGCATCAAAGTTCTCTTTTTTGTCATTTTAGAGTTATTGTATATATATGTAGAGTTATTTTTGTGCCATATAAGATGTATGAAATTTGTGCTTAATACTTTTTTGTTATAATGATAATCAATATTTGACTTCTGTTTTTGTTGTTTATTTTCCTAGACCAACTTTCAAGCAAGCTAGAAGTCGATCTTTACTTTTTTTTTCTTTGTAATGTCATTGTTTTGGGACCAAATTGCAAGCACAAATTTAGTAATTGGAACATTATATGTAACTTTATTGTCAAACTTCTTTTATGCGTTTATTGGAACATTGCAAGCAGACTTTTCTAATGTATTTATGTAATACTTTTATGATAATACTGAATGAATGTTGATTAGTATTTGGTATAATTTATTTGTTTTTAGGTACAAACCAAAGTAATGAACAAAGGATGTAGGTGGAAAAAATAATACTATTTTAAAATATGTATTTTGCAAAAAAAAAAAAAAAAAAAAAAAAAA
>QLSR01001484.1:12118-23403 GCA_031780015.1 Citrullus colocynthis
AAAAAAAAAAAAAAAAAAAAAAAAAAGCCTTATGCTGACGCCACATTGTATTAGGAGCTATCAACGTTTCAAGGATATGCCGACGGCAAATTGTAATCATCGGCATAGAAGAGCTATCGACGCCAAGTATATGTCGTCAACATTGTGAGGATACGCCGACGACGTTTTCATACTATTGATATCACAGCATTGCTTCGTCAGCGTTCGGCTGACGGACCTACGCCGACAATGACCGCAGACGGCTACATTGCATCGGTATAGGCTATGCTGACAATTTTTGGCATCGGTAAAAGGCTTATTTCTTGTAGTGAATGTAAGAACCAAATGTCGATTGTTGTTGTATCGTAGTAAATCCACTGCCTTCAAAGTAAAATTCAACACGACCTCGGTGCTAAATTGTGATTGTTGGTTGCTCCTAAGGTTTACACGACCTCCAATCTTAGAGGTGTGCTTGTCTGAAAAAAGAATGGAACAAAAAAAAAATTGCTAAGAGGAAATCAAAGAGATGAAAATGGGGAGGAGAAGAAATCTCTCTCTCCAAAGCCAAAATCTTTGTCCTCAATTTATAGGGTCACATTTTAGATCTAAAATTAATTTTAGATCCGTTACAGTTAAGCATATTAATAAATTAAAATTGTAACCATCAAACGGCTACAATATTTATAACCATCAAAACAAATTTTCTTTCAATTGTAACATTAAAACAAATAATAAATTTAAAGGTAGAAATAATTACAAATGGCAAGTCATTCCGATACTAATATGTAATTTTAACGATTTAAAGATGAAATAAATATGATGTAAAACCTCATGAACTAAATTTATAAAATAGTTGTAAATAAATCATACATCTTTATATGAGTGGGTATTGGTAAGGGTGGGGTTGAGGAATCCTCAAATAGGAGAAAATTAATTACCTTAATCAATGCACTAATTCATCACTTTAATGCTAATTAATTCAATTAATTCCATAGTGATCGTAAAGTGAGATTCCCACCAACAATTATATCCACAAAGTATGCAATAATAATAATTTCCTATTAGTTTTAATTATTTAAGTTTATTTTTTTCAATGATATTTAAAAAGAAACTACGTTTACATTATTGATTGGCTTGTTGGAAAGAAAAAAATTAAAATAATGACAAAGAGTCAAGAGAGCACATGTAAATTTTCAATATTCATGGGGAGCATGTTCTTTTTATCATTAAACCCTAATAATCCACTTTTTCTTTTCCTTTTTTTTTTTTTTTATTTTTTTATTTTAAGTTCAATCCACTTCCATTTTCTAGTCGCTCATAGTTTATGGGAAAAAAGGTGGATATTTATTTAATTGATTGATTAAAAAAACTTCATTGTTTAATATTTTAAAAAGTTTACGTCACATAAGTTAAACTTTTTTGAGTATTTGAAAATTGATGATTTAAATAATATTTTAGTTTTTATATTTTTAAATTCGGTTTTTTAAATCTTTATATTTAAAATATATAATTTTAGTTTTTGTATTTTCAATAAAGGTTAAATTAAGTCTATACTATTTATATATGGTTGATTTTTTTAAAAAAGATTTTTTTTTTGTTATTATTTAGGTAATTTTGGTACAGTTAACTTTAACTTTGTGGACTAAATGTAAGATTTAACAAAAGTACCTAGACTAAATTGAACATTTGAAAGTACATAGACTTAGGTTTAACAAATTTTGAAATGAGAAATTCGGCCAATCAAAATTTTCACATCATCACAACAAAAGTCTAAACCCTTATGAAAATTATACATTGGGTCAAAAGCTGAGTAATTAAAGTAGCTTGGGTCCAAAGTCCAACACAATTCAAACCCATGGTGAAAATTTGGGCCAAATAACAGACTGGGCCCAAGCCCATGTAAGGCCCATAGAGACTCTATAAATAGAGACCTTGCCACTTCATTTTGGGGAGGTTGGAAGCACCGACAACGGAGTGCTAAACCTCTGAAGATGAAGCTCTTAAGTTTTTCAAGACTATGAAGTTTTTGAAGTTTTGATTGACCTAAAGATTACAACTTCTTGAAGATGGGAAGAAAGAAGCTCTGAAGCTCTAAAATTGATCTAAAGGTTGAAACTCTAAATACCTGAAGAATACAACTCCTTCAAAAGGCTAAAAGCTAGAAGAGATTGAAGCTCCAAAGATCAGTTTTTGCTGTCCTAAAGATCTAAAGACTAAAGCTCAGAAGACATTTAGAAGCCTTAGAAAACTTCCATAAGATCAGAAGACCCTCTAAAGCTACTCTTGAAGTTAGAAACTCTCAAGGTTCATCCAAGCAGATCAACAAGTCAGAGGCCGATCCAAGAAGATCATCAAGACCAAATGCCGATCCACTAAGAAGATCAAGTCCAAAGGTCAATCATCTAAGAAAATCAACAATTCCAAAGGCCGATTATCCAAGAAGATCAACAAACCTAAGGATTAAAGTTTACTTTTCGAAAGAAGGAGTCAAAGGATTAAATATTAAAGATTGTATTCACAACACTGAAGTTAAAATTCTACGAATCAAATTTTGTTCGAGAATCTTGTTGAACAATAAGAACCAAAATGATAATTTAATCAAAAGGACAAAAAAGAAAAATAATTTCTTTTAATCAATGGAAAAATCCTTTATTTCGATTATAAGTTTGGCATAATCACCCTTGGAATGGTAAAAAGTAAGTATTTTCCATTCATTAATTCCTCAAACATTCATAATATTTCATGTCTTTTATGAACATTTAAAGCATACAGTTGAGTTAAGTTGAGTAAGTAATCATTATCGAGTTAATTAATTATTTTGAGTAAGTGTTGATTTGTTGAATGAAGTTTATTTTTTTTCATATTGATTTGCATTATGTTTGTTTGCAGACATTGGTATTTGTATGGGCATGATGTTTTTCAAGGACTGCCTTTTGCTTTCATACAACTTTCTTTTTTTTTTTTATACTTTGTTAACTGTTGTGGGTGAATTTGGGTATGACAAAATAAGTTAAAAGTCAGAAAAGATAAAGAAGATAAATACAAGATAAAGCGGACTTATCTAATCAGATTTAATCCTAACTTATTAGGATTAGGAAAGATCCATCTTGTTGGAGATTTGTGTGTTGGCACTCTCTTTGTTTAAGGTATTGTGGAGTTCTTGTAGATGTCACAAATATTGTCTTAACATCTGACTGAGACGTCAATAATTTCTGTAGAATATTTTCTTTCCTTATCTGGATGTTTCTTACTACTATATTATGGTTGATACTCTTCCTTATTGGAAACGTTGTCTATTGTTTCTGAATGCGATGTGTAATTCCATTCTTGGCATCGTCTTATAAAAGGTGATTAACGATGAATTTTTAGGGTTGCCATATTTTGTATTTTGTGAAGAAGGATTATGTTCTTAGTGGCTGAGTTGAACAATTGTGTGGTTTGTTATTTGCTTTAGTTATTTTGCTGTGCATCTTCGCTATTCTGTGAGGGCAAAACCTTGAAAATAATTTTTGTCTTAGGGGGATCCTAAGACACTTTTACAGAAAAGGGATTCTTGGTCTTAGCGGGAGCCTAAGACGCCATTCATTGAGAAGAGAGCTCTCAATACTTAGGGGGACCTAAGTTCTCATGTGAAGGGAGTTCATTGAGTCACGAGAAGATAATCAAGTTGAGAGGAGTCTCAGACATTGTAGGAAGCCAAAGTGTGCATAACAAATATTATTACACTTAGAGGGAGTCTAAGTATACTTGAGAGAGAGTCTCACATCTGGGGGGAGCCTAGTTGGTTAGCACGTTAAGCTCTACAAGAGTTAGAAAGTTGTTATTTAACAGATAAGTACATTGTTGTAAACGTTTGACACTTTAATATTAGTGGATTATTTTTTCTGGGCACACTGCCCCCTAGACGTAGATGGTTTATCGTTGAACTAGGTTACCAACTCTTGTGTGCAATTATCTTTTGCTTTTTGTAAGTTCTTACAGTGTTTGTCTATACTTTCTATTCAACATTCATATTTGTGTGATGAGTCATCTCATAGCTTTTTCACATCTTATCCTTACTCTTAGAAGAAAAGATAAAACTCTATGTCATTCTCCCTATATTATGTCTCCATATGAAAAAACTTAAACTGGATCTTGAACTTCAACAAGATCTTGATTTGGGATCTTAAAATTTCTATCTCCTTACTGACTTAGGCATAAGAGTCATTTTTCTTTGTTTTATTGGTCCTCTCTTCTCCAAATTACAAATTTATTATTGTTGGTACGTGAGAGTCTGTGCGTTTTTCCTAGGCCCAAAATTTGGCATCAACACTAACTAATGCTTCAATTGATTTTGAATTCAATATTCCTTCACTTTCGATTATTTTGAGTTATTATTATATTCTTATTCCTTTATTTACCGTATTATTTAAATTTTGGATCAGATTTCGTATTGAAATATTGTGTATTTCTGTTGATTTGGCAAGAGGGTATATCTGTCAATGTCCTCAAATAATTACGTGTATTTTAATTAATTATCTTATATTTATACATTTCTGGGATAAACACTTTTTTTTTTTTTTTTTTTGATATTTACAAAATTTTCATTTACAAATTAGACATTTGGCAACCACCCTTATTTATATGACTTTATCTTATCTAATTTGGAGTCCAAAGAAATGTTAAGATGCTTCTAGAACATTTCTTTTGAGATATTTCTTTACAATTTTTTGGATAAATTTAGAAATGTGTAATATTTACTATTAACTTATCTATGTAGATACTTCAAGAAACTTATAGAATAATGAGTGTTGCTTTATGCTTTAAGATATAATATAAATAATAAATAAGTTTAATATGTTTAAAAAGCATAAAGGTATTTATTTATTAATTTAATATTTCTAATATTTTATTTAAAAAAATATTATTGAATGGACATTTTATGGATATTTCTATTGATGTTCGAGATGAATTAGAAAATTTATTATTATTTTTTTTAATTAAAAAAGATTAGAAAGTTTAAAAAAGGAGTACTAGGTTGTCGGCCATTAAAGAAACATTTATCAACAATCGTATGTGTATTTAAAAGTTAAAAAGAAAGCCACTTGCTTTGTTATGTTGGCCATATTAATTTGTTTATTTTTGTACTCAAAGCCTCTTTTTTCTCCTTTCTCCCAAACTATTATTACCAACAGATAACTCCTGATTGAGATTTCAAAAGACCATGCCCAAGAAAAAGAAAAAAAAACCGACCATTTTCTCTCTTCCCATTTCTTTTATGTTTTGTTTTTAATCTAAATCTGGTTGGTTGAAAATTTAAAAATAGAAATTTAAAAACAGATGTTGAATGAAAATAGGGTCCTATTTCATGTCTTCAGATATGTTCGCGTTTGATAGTAAATTAAAAAGCTGGATTCTAATTCAAACAATTGTTTTAAATGTATATGATCTTAAATTTATAAACCATAAAACTCTTTGTGGTTATACATAATTCGACTACAAACTAATATTAATTAATTTATGGACATGTTTTATGTTGAATTTTTTTTTTTTTTTTGGTATAGTTATTATTTTGTAATATTATAACTTATAATTCATTACATAATACATATTTTAATTAGAAAAAAATGAATCGAGTTTATAGCATGACATACTGTATTACTAAACATTTTTATTTTTATTTAATGTAGTTCTGCGTTTTAAATTTTAATATTAAAAATCTGAATACATTGAAAACATGACAACGATGTTTTCAAAATTTGCATTATTTGGATCACAAATTTAAAAACAGTGTTTAAAAATAAAATTCAGATTGTCTGCTAAACATATGGTTCATAAAACTCAATCATTAAGGGAGTGTTTAGGGTTCTGAGTTGGTTATTATAGTTAGTGGTCATAAAAGTCTGTGTTTAGAATGCACAATATTTTAGTCAAGGTAGGAAACAATAAGCACTATAACAAAAAGGGAAATAGAGCGCGAGTAGAAAATAGTAAATACTGTAACAAATAATAAACACCGTAACAAATAAGGATTTGAAATAGTAATATTATAGATCAATGTAGTTTATAGATAGTTATAAATACCATTATTATATTTGTAGTCTCAAAGATGGAGTGAACTATAATAGCACACTCTACCAACTTCAAGTTGAGGCGAAACACCTTCGAGTTATATTCATGTTGACTACTATTTTTTTTTTTTTGAGTTATATTTTAATAAATGATTATATTTATTTGTAAAGTAAATTGATAAAAAAGATGTTACTTAGAACTTCTATGTAGTGATTATCACAAAAGCTTAATAATAACGATTTGAAATAATGATTTGTGTAAGTTTTAAGATAAAATAGGATGTAAACTAAAACACACAAGAAGAAGAAGAAGAAGAAGAAGAAGAAGAAGAAGAAGAAGAAGAAGAAGAAGAAGAAGAAGAAGAAGAAGAAGAAGAAGAAGAAGAAGAAGAAGAAGAAAGAATCAAATTTCTTTTTGGGTTGATGATCAAATCTTTTGGAGAGAGGTTGGGTTAAAAAACATTTTTAGTCCCTAAATTTTAGTTGGTAACGATTTAGTTTCTTTATTTTTAATTTTGTAACAATTTTGTCTCTAAACTTTAGTATGTAACAACTTAATTCTTGTGATTTCAAATTTGTAATTTAATATCTAACGTAAAAAAATTAGTCAAAATTAGATGTCAATTTTTATTATTTTATGACGTTGACTTTGTATTTTGTAAAAATATTAAATCTCTAATGAGTTTATTTGTTTATTTACGTAAGAAATCTCATTAAATTAAATCTTAACACAAATTTGTACGATTGAGACTAAATTATTATAAACTTTAAAGTACAAATGCTAAATTGTTACATAATAAAGACTAATTTGTTATAAAATTGGGAGTACAAGAACTAAAACATTACTAACCAAAATCGAGAAATTAAATTGTTAGTTTTATCTTTAATTTGTAATGGTTAAAACTATGATGCGTGGCTTGTCACTCTTATGAATTAGAACTTATATGTTATTACTATTTTTGGTCAATATTTTTTTATAGCAATTTTGTAGATACTATCATTTAAAGGGGTAAATCCTTCATGATTGCTTTTTTGGTTAATGACCAAATATTTCAAGAGAGACATAAGTGAGTGGAGAAATTTTAAATTTCTTCGTACTATTTATAGTACTTTTGCATTTAAAGAAATATTCTCAACAGTTTCTTATAAATTAAATCTCTCTTTTCTATTCTAAATGATGAGGAAGTTAACTATTTATTAAAAATTAATGCCAATCTTATCAAGAATGATGTGGTTTTTGTTTGTATTATAAATATTCTGTCTAGTGTTTATTTATGTATTATGAAGTAATTGGTGCATTAAATCTCAATTTTGAAGATTATTTCTGAAAATATTGGTGCTATTTAATTTTGATATTGATTGATTTGCAAACAATGAAACAAAACCAAATAATGTCACTCTTTGACTGTCTCCAAAAATATGCACTTAGTCTGGGTTCTTCTAATGTAAGTGTTTTCTTTTCCTCATTTATTAAAATTTATTATCGTGCACGATAATTTTACGCTTGTCTCATTAATTAGAAAGGGTGTGAGCGTAGGAATTATATGAGCCCGTTCTTTTCTACCATTGTTGACACTTCCTAATTTTTTTTTTTTTTTTAATGACACATTTGGTTCCAACGCCATGTATTAAGCCTAACCTCCTCTCATTGTCCATGAAATTCACGTTGTTGTAGTTATCCATATTATCACTAGAGATATACTACAAAATATTTATACAACCTCTATTGATCATCCAACAACATTAGAAACTCACCATGTGGTTCCACATAAGCTCTTTTTCTCTGTCATCGTCGTTTTTTTCTCTAATTGTAGAATGCACTTTAAGAGTAAGTACGGTTCAATTTTACACACGATATAAAAATATGTCTCATATATACCAATTTTGTTAAAATTAATAGACGTATCCATACTATGTATCAAACATAAATGTGTAGTCTACCATATATACAAAAGAATTAAGAAGATGTACACTAATATAAAATTTAGATATACAATTAATCGAAACTTTTAAAAGTTCGAGGGTTAAATATAAATATCAAAAATATTTTAATGTTGTGAGTAGTAAATTTATAATTTGGGGTGTTAATTTAATTATGCTGAATTGGAAGGGTGAAAGGACAAAGAATACAATTAATTTTTGTAGAGACCGTGAGTGAGAATATGTACGATGATCGGGGCCACTAGAGCTGAAGCAATGACATTGCCTCAGTTTGGAATATTTCATCAATTACTTTTTCTGAGTGCAATCTTCAATTTTTCTTCAATCTTATCATTATTGCATTTTGCACTCAAACTTTTCAATTAATTAAACCCCTATCTCTAATTTTATATATTTATTTAAGAGGTGAGAGGTAAATTCCTTTCTAGTCTTTAATTTTTTATCTAGTTTTTATTTCATCCTTACATTTTATAATATTTTACAATATTACGCTTTTAGTTCTTAAATTTTGAGTTTGATTTCAGTTTGGTCAATTGGTTTTGCAATACGTTACAATTTAACTCTTGAGAGAATTGAGTTTTGTTTCAATTTTGTCTCTAGCTTTCAAAATTTACACTTTTAATCTTGGGTTTTTTAACTGAATACTTACTTTAATTTTTGGCACTAATGTCTATTAATTAATTTTAAAAAAATTATGAATTGAATTTTAATAATGATGAAAAATAGTGAAACTTAATTGATTATAGTTCTTTTAATTCTTAAATTAATTAATAGACGTTAATGTTAAAGATGAAAAATAAGTATTTAGTGAAAAATAGATGTTAAACGTGTAAATCATGGAACCTAGGAACCAAATTGAAACAAAAGTCATATCTCAAAAGTAAAACTATACCATTTTGAAAGTTAAGGATTAGATTGAAACGAAACTTGATAAAAACTTAAGAACTAAAAGTGTAACATTTTGAAACGTAAGGATCAAATAGAAAATAGACTCCTAATGTATCTTTCCTCTTTATTCAACAAACTTTGTTTCATTTCATAATATATGATGAACATTAAACTATTTGTATATATTGTGACCATGTATTTGTTATATAGTTCATCTTATTTGTGACATGTCAAACTCAACGTTAATTGACATGACCTTCCATCTTAAAGGTGGAAGGTTCGAATCCTATCCCCACAAATTCTTGTTTATAGGAAGAAAATGAATATCTACAATGAAATCCAATTGGATCTAGTAGACCACAAGGTAGCAGTGGATAGAACATTCTCTCATAAGTTAATGGTGCTAAACTTTCGATTCTAAGAGGTGCGATTGTTTGATCATGTCATAAACCCTCTTTTAACTTCAAAGTTTGTTTTTTTTTTTTTTTTTTTTGTTGATTTTTCCCTTTTTCTTCTAAATCATGAACATTATATGAGAAATGAATACTTATACATAAAAAAAAAAAAAAAAAAAAATTTTTTTAAAAAAAAAAAAAAAAAAAAATTTTTTTAAAAAAAAAAAAAAAAAAAAATTTTTTTAAAAAAAAAAAAAAAAAAAAATTTTTTTAAAAAAAAAAAAAAAAAAAAATTTTTTTAAAAAAAAAAAAAAAAAAAAAAAAAAAGCAAAAGAAATGGTTATAATTATATGGTACTTTTAATTGCATAGGACTACCAAACCAATTTAGGATATATATTAATTAGTACAATTCTTTGGGACACCTTTAATTATGTGGTACTTGTTATACTATACCCTCATCCTTCAATTTAATTACAATACAACCATATATTTACGATTTTCCTAGTTTAATCAATAAAAATGTAACAACCAGCCGAATTCATTGAAGGAATCAATTAATTCTTCCTTTGCAAAGAAAAGGAATCAATTAATTCTTTCTTTATTAACTTACCAACGTTGCAAATTTCTACAACATCGTTACCTTTAAATAATGGACCATTTTGTTCTCCAGACTTAAGTTTAATTAATTATAGAGAGACTAATTGAGGTTACATAAGTTTAAGTGGTCTAAGCAATTTAGGTTTTTCTTCTTCAATAATTCTACTGTAGAAAAGATTAAACCATCCAATTTTGTGGTATGATGTCTTATTTATTGAGTTTGAAATGATAATTTCAGTTTTAATTTTAGAGGGATATAATTGGTGCTTCATCCACTTAATTAATGATGTAAACGTTTAGAATTGCAAAATTTAAATATTTTGGCTTTAAAATTAAGAGCCGAGGAGGGAGAGACTCAAATGTGTGAGAGTGGGAATGCTAAGTTTTTCTTCTAGAACATTACACCATGAATGTGAGAATGAGAATGCAAACCTACGACTCTTGGTATGAGATACAATTAGCTACTTCAATTGGTATGAGATCCTCTTGAGTAGGGCTTATATCACCCAAAAGTGAAAACTATGTAACCAACATATAGAAACGTGAATATCTTGTGTCCTTACCAATTAAGCTACGCTTAGGGTTGGTAATCCAAACATATTTCAAATGTGGGTAAAATCAAAAACAAAAATCCACAAATGCATGCAAACTTCTAAAAAAAACAATATCATATCATTACGAAAATGTAGATGTACTTATCCAATTGACCCTAATATGCAAGAATCAAGAATCCCATATATATTTTAAACACGTCAAAATCAAAAACAAAACCCCACAAGGACATATAATTAAGTAGTACTTATGCCATATCGTCCATACAATATTATGAAGGTGTGAATATATGCTATGATTCAATTAAGCTATATATTATACAAAATAACATTTGATCGAGAATCTAAACATTTTTTTAAATGTGAATGAAATGAAAAGCGAAAACCCACTAAGAGATTTATACCAAAAGTCAACAATATATATTATACATTTACGAAAACACTAATGTGTGTCGTTAATCTAATCGAATTATGCTCGAAAAGTCGAAGATTGATATATTTTGGAATTGTGATTTTTTTTTTCCTTAAAATTTATTTTTAAACGAGGGGAGTAGGGGGAAAGTGGCCCCCAACCTCTGTGGAATGGGAGCTGGAAAGTAATCTAGGACTTGGACTTGTAAGAGAAAGGAACAGCTCATATATTAATTTCCATTTAAGCTTCTTCTCTTTGGTTCATTTGCCAAATATACATACATATATTTATTTATTTATTTGTTTATTTATCTCTATCCACTTTCTTTTTGAGCCCTCGTGTATATATATCCACCTTAAATCTTCAATCTTTCCACACATATTTTCAAACCCTTCTTCTTTTTTCTTTCAATTTCTCTCTCTTTTGTTCTTCTTGTTCTTGTTCTTTTTTTTTTTTTTTTTTTTTTTTTT
>QLSR01001484.1:23920-80584 GCA_031780015.1 Citrullus colocynthis
TTTTTTTTTTTTTTTTTTTTGGGGGGGGGGGGGTAATTATGTGGGGTTGTTGCTAATTATTCAGAAAACTCTAATTAATTCTTGATCCATGGAGGTTTAATTAATTTTGTTGTATTTTTGTGTTGATTTGAGGTGACAATGTGTCTCAAAGATTTTAATTTCAAAAACCAAAATTTGAGTTGGGAAATCAAACAACCCCAGTTTTCAGGGGTTTCTTGGATGATGAGAGTCTATTCTTTTAAATGAAAGGGTAAAATTTTACCTTCTAACATTATTATCTAAATAGTAATTTAGACAGATTCGAAAGAGAACTTAAAATCTTATAAACTGGGTTTGGCTTTCTTTCTTTCTTGCCTTCTAGATTCAATTGAAATTAACCTAACCCGTCTAGTTTAAGACAAACAAATTAAGGTTTTTTTTTTGTTCTCTCTCTCTCTCCCCCTTTGTTTTTGTTTTTGTGGGTCTAGAGAGAGAGAGAGAGAGATTGAATGAGTGACATAAATCTTCTCGTACAATTTTAGGGTTTGAATGTTGCAGATTAATTGATTGGGGATTGGCCAATTTGGAAGAGATATGATGGGCATGAAAATTATGAAATACACGAATTCCAGCTGTGTTTTGAGTCTTCCGTACTCATGTTTCTGTCCCACATCGGCTATGCCACAACATTTCTATCCTAAAAAAAACCCTACATTTATATTATGCTTGACAATCGATTGGTTTACAAAAATGAAAATATCACATTTGATTTCCATCTTTAGTGATTTTGGGTATATATATATATATATATTTTTTCTTTTTTCAATTTTTGTTAACCCTAATTCTCCAAGTTGAGGTAGCCTTTCAACTTGGTGGGAATTTTATTTTTGAGTTTTAGGAATAGTTTCAAATAGAATGAAGTTCCAATTTAGGAACAACATGTTTGGAATTTTCAATTGAATATTATTGCTTATTCGAGTTCGTGGATAAAATGCTTATTACTATTTGAAAGATTGATGGTTAAATCTTTACTTATATAAATTTGTTGAAAAAACATGCCAATGGTAATGATGAAGAAAGAGACATAAAGAACTGAGGTTTCTATTTTTTTCTCTAGTTTGGGTAAAAATTAGAAGTGTAAAATATATTTTTTTTAATATGATACTTAGGTCACATTTACTTTCCAATAAAGGTAATGGGTCCATCTAAATACGTTAAAAAAAAAAAAAAAAAAGTTTAACATGAATTATGAATAATAAAAAATCCATCACGGTTGCAACAATTTTGATAACAAAATAATAAATATGGCTTTAGTTTATTTTGTATGAAATTTATTTTCAAGATTTTTGGTTTTCATGTAAAGTAACCATATCACTTAGAAGTTGAAACTCAATTTGTTGAACTTAATTAAAAATTGGAAACTTTATTAGGTGGTGAAATTAATACCCTAATTATGCTAGAAAACGGCTCATTCAACATGTGCAAATAATGAATTTTTGGACTTTAATTTTGAGCCCAATGGTTATATGACTCAATTTGAGTTTTTTGACATCTTGTTTCTAAATTTTAATTTAGGGACACTTATTAATTTGTAAACAGTCTCAAAATTAATAATACGTTACTTAATTTGTATTAATATAATTAAGAAAATTGATGTGACAATATTGTGGCTAACAAAAATATCTCATTAAAAGACTTTAAAAACCAGATTAATTATCCATGAAAAAAAAAAAAAAAAACTCAAAAGAAGACAAAAGGGAAAAACAAATTTAAGATATAATTATCCAAACATATATTTTTACCAACACTTTTCCCTATTGTAAAGAACAAAAATGTACAATAATTCTCATTTGATTTCATTTAGCAAACAAAAACTATTATATTAGAATACAAAATAAAACAATAGAACAACCTCATATTACAACCAAATCTCCCAAGGAGGAAAGATAAAAGGCAAAATTTTAGCTTTATACCCAAAAATTTAAATTGGATAATAAAACCGTAATTATATATCTTTGTATTATTAGGTGACAACAATCATTTCGAGATCATTATTGATATATATATATATAGTGAATATTTGAATATTTTAATTTTGTTTAATACAATAAAGATGAGGTGATTTTAAACTTAGGTAAGTCTTACAGCGAAAAACATTCTCGCATGCCAATTGGGCTACAACTCACTTTGGCATAATAATTAATTAAATAGAAAAATTTAAACAAAGTTGTGTTTTGGTAGGGAGTGGGAGTGAAATATTATTGATTTTTCTTTTTCTTGCTGTGAAAAAACATCTGAAAGAAATATGTCAATCTCAAGTCAGCTTGGAAACTGTTTTGAAGAAAAAGAAAAAAACACTATTTTTTGGTTATTAGTCTTAGATTTACCATATTCACATACACATGCCAGAATTCTTATGCAATAAATATATTTATTTATTTATTGAAATTGATGATTCAAATATTTACTTTAGGGTGAGTTTGATTTAACTTTTTAAGTTTTTAATTTTAAAAATAAATTACTCTAAAAAAAAATTAAAATATTTGACAACTACTCAAAATAGTTTTTGAAACCCTCTCAAAATATATTTTAAACATTTTCTTTTTGTCAAAAGAGTTTAGTAGTGGTAGTAGTATTGGTAGTTTTTAAATGTCCAATAATTTTAGTTTTTTAAATGTTCAATTTTCGTCATTATACTTTCATTGTCATTTGAAGTTGTTGTTATTATTATTATTTTTTATTAAAATTTGTTATATAAGAATAATAATTTTCTTGAAGAAAATACATTATTTGATTATGTTTACAAATTTTATAGTGAAAATGCTAATATATATATTTTTTGTGAGATCATCAACAATAAACTAGGAGTAGGGACTAAATTTAAGATTTATTAGAAGTATAATGATTAAAATATGACATTCATAAGTAGAAGTATTAAAATCGAACAAATTTCAAAATCTAAGAATTAAAATAGTATTTA
Source organism: Citrullus colocynthis (assembly GCA_031780015.1). Classification (NCBI taxonomy): domain Eukaryota; kingdom Viridiplantae; phylum Streptophyta; class Magnoliopsida; order Cucurbitales; family Cucurbitaceae; genus Citrullus; species Citrullus colocynthis. The sequence goes on from QLSR01001484.1 coordinate 26,880, forward strand.
AATGAAAAACAACGCCCCTCCAACTCGAGCATCAAAGGGTGAGTTACATTTTTTAAAGATTGTTCAAAAATTAGATATATATTTTTTTAATGTTAAAGTAGATATATTAAAATAAGAAAAATGCATGATCAATGTTTCATATTTCATAAATCTGACAAAAAAACATGATCATCAAACCAAAAGATCAACAATATCTTACGATGTATTTAACAATACAAACAAATTGAAAAATGGAGCAATGTAAGGTAACTTAATAAAAATAGCCTATACTATAAAATTTCTTCAATCTTGGTTGCCAATGTGCTGTAAATGTACTAAGTCAAACACAAAAAAAAAAATTGTTTATTCCAAATTTAAGGTTTTCTTTTACCACTTTCGAAGGAATTATTGTGAAGTCTTTGTCAAAAAAGATAACTATGAAGGAAAGAGAGATCACTTGGGAGAGTGCTAAGAGTAATACAAGATTTGAAGTGACTTTAAAACAATACGAAAAGTTTAGGATGCACCTGAGTATTTTTTTAAAAAAAATTTATGACAATTTAACTTTTACCTGGATCAATGTAACAGTACAAAAATAAAGTCAACATGCATGTGAGAGTATTCAAAACGTTGACGTTTTAACCGATGATATATACATTAACCAAAAATGAGTTGCTTCTGATGATATATACATTAACCAAATGAGTTGCTCTAAGCTAACCATGCTTTTTAGGAAAATTTCCAATAGGTCATTCAACATTGAATTGCTCCAAGCTAAGCATGCTTAACTGTGGAGTTAATATGATTGAGTCACAGAAAAGGAAGGTGCAACTTGTTGAAACAATAGTAACTTTCAATTCTTTTAAGTCTTTTTTAACCATGTTTTTATGTTCTCGTGACTCATCTCATTCAAATGTGATTTTGGTTCATTTGCGTCCTCTCTCCTAAACTTGGGGCATTACAAGTTATGTCTTGGTTGATATGAATTAAAATAGTATATATTTTAAATTAGAAGTATTAAATGACAATGATGAATGGCTATGTACTAAAATGTTAGTCAAAATTTTAAAGGGTTGCTTTCAAATATAGCAAATTTATTTATAAATATGGCAAAATGTCACTCTTTATCAGTGATAGATACTAACATCTCTTAGTGTCTATCATTCATACACAATAATAAATAATAGTAGTTTATTATAGTGACATTTTGCTATATTTAAAAATATTTCTAACAGTTTTACCATTTAAAACAATTACTCCATTTTAAATTACATACACTAAATCTTTATAAAAGTGTTACTAAAAAATAACTATTTCAATAGAAATATATAGACAGCTTTGTATGAAATTTAAAAAGATAAGTTAAGAGACTAAAGGGTCTCCTTGATAAAGTTCAAATTTATTGTTTTCAATTTTGTATAAACAGAAGTGTTTTATAATTGTTTCTGTTTGTATTTCTTTTAAAAAAAGAAATGTTTTGAAATATGTGAAAATTGTGTAGTAAATTTTAAACAACGAAATCAAGTGTATTGCTTCTTATTTCTAATTTTATTTTCAAAATACAAACAAAACATATTATTCTCTTTTTTATCCCTTCTAAAATGCCTAATAAATACCTTCAAATAATTATAACTAACATACTTTTTCTCTTTTAACTTAATTTTAAAAACTTACTTTTATTTAAAAAAATCTTGACTAAAATACTATTTTAGTCATTATACCTATAATTACTTTTAAGGTTGGCAACAGGGCCAAAGCGGGGTGGGGCGGGTGGGGGTTCCCCATCCCCACCTCCGTCGGGGGAATTTATCCTCATCCCCACCTGGGTAATGTGTCCCTGTGGGGAGCCATTCTCCAAGATAGGGTGAGAGCAAGAGTGAGACTGTAAAAGAGCAAGAGGCTATTTGTTTTTGGATTTGGGCGAGAGAGAGTGAGAGCAAGAGAGTGAGTGAGACAGAACGAAAGTGAGCAAGATAGAGCAAGAGTGTGAGAGAGAAAAATAGAGTAATTGTGAGGGAGGAAAAGATGTGAGAGCGAGAGTGAGAGCGATAGTGCGAGAGTCAACCATAACATCTTATATATATATAGAATTAAATTTTATATTAAACGAATTGATGTTGGGGATTTGAGGTCAGGGTCGGGTCTGGATGAGTACCTGGAAAAGGTCCCCAGTTTGACCCCATCCTTGGTCAAACCAGGGATTCCCCGACCCAATTGGGTCGGGGTCTCAAGGGGACTCGACCTCGTGGGTTTTTTTTGTTAACCCTATGTACTTTCAACAAAACTTAAATTTAGTTCCTTATAGTAGTTTATTGTTGATTTTTTTAAAACCTTTTGTTGTCTATTAGCATAAAATTTGAAAATATGACATATTATATTACTTTACATGAAAATTATAAAATTAACTTTGAGAGACTAAATTTAAGATTTACTAAAAGTACATAGACTAAAATTGGACAATTAAAAGTATAGAAACTAAAATTAAACAAACTTCAAAATATTGAGACTAGAACCATAGTTTAAAAAAAAAATTACATTTTAATTTAAAATCTAAATTATCGATAATATACCGAGTTGTTGGGCCAGTTCTTCTCTACAAACTTTGGGCTACGATCACGGGCCGACTTCTTTTCAAGCCGAAACACGGCCCATTTCTGAACATTGAAAATTGCCCGGTTGACCAAATTGCCCCGGCCGCTGTAATCCTGAAATTCCCAAGCTCGCTCTGTTTTCGTTCTTACTCTGCTCGAATCCTAGATGAATATGAGGAAATTCATATCACTTCCCATCTTTTCTGTGTTATCCTTGATGGGTTTTGTTTATTACATTACGGTCTTCATTTTCATCCAGGACTGGACTGGTTTGCTTTCCTCTCCCGGTTTAATTAACTCTTTGATTTTCACTTCCTTGGCTTCCCTTTGCCTTTTCTCTTTCGCTGTTTGTGTTCTCACCGACCCTGGTTCGGTTCCCTCTTCTTATTTGCCTGATGTTGAAGAAAGTGCCGGCTCCGATCAAGATGCCAAGAATACCGTAAGTTAACAATTCAATTCTTATGGTGTAGAATTTTGGAACTACGAGGTGGATTTCTTTGTTTTCTCTGATTTATTCTGTGGATTTTGAGGTTTCTCTTTGGAGATGATGCTTTGTGTGCTTTTGGGGAGGTGGAATTGATGAGGGTCCATTTATGAACTTGTTGATTTTGCTTGTTGGAACATTTTGGATTGCTTGTGGGTTTTGAGCCTTAGTTGATATTAGTGTTTCAAGTGAGAGGAATAGACTTAATAGACCTATGAAGTATTGGAGCTCAATTAGATGAATTGATGATCATTTTTTCCAGGAAAGAAGTTTCATTAACTATGTTTGTTAGTAGATGATAAGAATCAAATTCAGCAGGTTTTCTTATTTTCATTTGAAGTGTATGGTTTTTTTTTTTTTGATATATTTGAAGTGGGACTGGACGGCCATCAAAATCCCAACAAAGGATCTTTGTCCCGATCTAAAATTTATTTGAGTAACAATTTACTTTGTCTTTTATTAGACTCAAGGAGATTCAATTAGGTAGGCTTCTATTAATTTAGCTCCTGAATACGTCAGTTGCTGAATAGATACTTGATAGTTGTATATAACGTCTTATTCTATCTAAATATATTAACATCTTAGCTGCGTCGTTGAAGCTGAAGATATTGCACACTCCTTTATGCTATCATAATGCCCCAGTCACAATCTTGAGCAAGGTCGTTCGGGATTGTAAAGCTGAAGCATGTAAGATAAATTATAATAACTATGCAGCTAAACATTCAAGTGCAGTGATTGATTGAACAGTAATTCAAGTGCAGTGGCTAATTAATAACTGCATGCATTAGAGGGTGATCTTATTCGAGAGCAATGGATCAGTGGTTGATTGAACAGTAATTCAGTGGCAGTGAAATCATGTGGAAAAATCTTGTCCTGTCCTAATGTTGAACTTTTTAATCCTATACTTATTAAGACCCTTGCATATGTTACAACGAAGAGGAAATACATTGGCGTATCCAAACAAGTCCATATAGTTTTTAAACTCAAGTATGCTACTGGTTTTTCAGTGACACATAATCAATAGACCCTTGAATCTTGGCTGATTATGATACATATCCCAATCGCTCTCTTTCTTGATACTCAAGGTATCATTTCATTGAGTAAATCTGAACATAGAATCCAGTGGCACCTTTATGAGTTGGAATTGAACCACAAATGTTCCCTCTCCATGTTAGGCATTTCACATGCAACAGGAAAAATATTTTCTTGGTAAAGATAATAAGAAATTAATTCAATTGCATACTATGTATTGCGTTCTAGTCATTGATACCAATACAATTTAATAACAGGCTTTACTGATGAAGCAGTGTGAAAAGTGTAGCACCTACAAGCCTCCGAGGGCCCATCATTGTCGAGTTTGCAGAAGGTGTGTTTTGAGGATGGTAGGTTCTATTGTACCTGATGCATAACAATTGAACGTTGGCCCTTAATTTCAGATATGGATAAACTGAATGCTTGGGGTTTATTCTTCCATTTCATGTGGGTTTAAATTGGATGCAGGATCATCATTGTTTGTGGATAAATAACTGTGTTGGTTATTGGAACTACAAGTCCTTTTTCGTCCTTGTCTCATATGGGACTTTGGCAAGCTTATATTCTACGGTATGCCTTTTCAGTTTAATTGTTTTCATTTGACAATAAATCTAAATTTTTGCTTATAACTTGAGCTTTGGTTGTTTAGTTAATCATAGTGAGCTGTGCATTTCAGAAGAACTGGAATTTTGAGGGAACGGTTCCTCTAAAGATTTTCTATGTAAGTTGTTTGTTTATATAACCTATAACTGTTTTCATTAATCTTAATTTCACAATTTTGCGTTCATCTGGTTAACCACTCTGTATTATTGCAAATTAGTAAAGCATGCATCAGGATTTTATTTTTTATTTTTAGTACAACCAATGGGGTATAGGGTATTCATACCTCCGCCCTTAATGGAGGTAGTAAATGCCAATTACTCCTGAGTCATGATCTCTTTGGCAAGCATGCATCAGGTTGAATGCTTCTTCCCCGCATGTTGCCAAGCTAAGCATGGCTAATTGATGAACTGTTTATGCAGCATCCTGTTTCATAATTTCTCAAATGCTGGGGAGTAAGAATGCAACCAAAATGCTTGTGAAATTCTTGAGTAGGATTTTCATTTGAGCTCTAAGTCTCTAAAAAGCTTTCGTACAATTTTTTTTTGTCAAAACGTTTTGCATACAAAAAAAAGGTTAGAAATTAGAAGGTTGATAAACTGAACTGAATTGAGCTTAGAGTCTGATGGAGTCTTCCAGATCATTGATTTTAGTCCTAGCCTAATTTATTATTTTATTTCACCTAAATGACCCATGCTTTAACCAACTCAACTCAACTTTACCATACAAGATGCTACTTGATATAACCATGAGGTGTGTAGAGAAATTTTGACTGTCATGTATCCTCATAAAACTATTGTCGCTGGTCAAATTTTACAGTAAAAAATATTTACTGAACTTTTATGTTTTAGGTCATTTGCGCGGTGATGATGATCTCCTTGAGCTCGACTCTTGGAACTCTTCTGGGCTGGCATATCTACCTCATTATTCGAAATATGACAACTATAGAGGTATAATATGGATTCCTACAGTTGGATATTTGGAGTTACGAGCATGAATTTCTTCCCCCTCTGATTATTGAGTGAGAATCATGTTTCTTCCGACCAGTATTATGAAGGAATACGTGCAGCATGGTTGGCTAGAAAGTCTGGACAGAGCTACCAGCACCCATTCGATCTCGGTGCTTATAAAAATATGACCTTGGTTGGTGTCTTCTTCTTCTTCTTACCTCTTTTGTCTGCATATATGTGTCTGTCTGCATCCACATGTTCCCATGTGTTCTACATTCTGAATGTTGGGTTATTAAAGAATTCTTGTCACATCTTATATAAAGAAAACTTTGTAATAACCCGACATTCTAAGTTTTCTTGTTAAATCTTATCTTATATTATTGAATCTATGATCTGTCCATATGGTAAACTCATCTAGGGTGTTAATATTATTGTCAGATATTAGGTCCAAACATTCTGAAATGGGCATGGCCTACTTCAGTCAGCCATCTAAAAAATGGACTCAGTTTCCCGACTCTGCGCGATACTTTGTGAACGAGTTCGACTGAGCTGACCCGTTTTCTATTTCGGTTTGGAGAAAAATCCAAGGGCGAGCATAGTGAAGTTGAGCTCTAAATTTGTAGATAAATACACTGCAATTTCTCCACTCATCATCCGCCCATAAAAGGAATAAAAAAAAGAAGAGACTGGGTTATATCTTGATTTTACTTAAAGTAATCAACCTCAGAAACAAGGGATAATGTGTATACTAGCAATTCTGTATTCAAATAGAAAAATTGATGTAGAGCTATGTTCTCAAATACCATTCCAGCTTTGTGAATTTCAAATGGCTGTATACAAATTAAAAAAAAAAAAAAAGTTTGGGTGGTTTTTTTTTTGTTTTTTTTTTTTTTCTTTTTCTCTATAAAAAAATAAAAAAAAAAAATAACATATAAAACTTCTTAAATCTTAAGTATACAAAAACAAATATATCAGTATTTTATTTTATTTTTATATATTTTTTTTTTGTTTTTTTTTTTTTTCTTTTTCTCTATAAAAAAATAAAAAAAAAAAATAACATATAAAACTTCTTAAATCTTAAGTATACAAAAACAAATATATCAGTATTTTATTTTATTTTTATATATTTTTTTTTTGTTTTTTTTTTTTTTCTTTTTCTCTATAAAAAAATAAAAAAAAAAAAAAAAAAAAAGTTTGAGTAGTGTTCTGTTTGTTTTTATTTCTTTTGATGTCATTTTGAATTCATCTTGGATAGGTATTTTTGATGTTATTGCTCCTATCTCTCAAATTTTGAATACAATCTAAAATGGTTTGAGTGCCATTTTTTTTTTCTCTATATTTATTCCGATTATCCTATTTTAATCAAACTTTCAACATATCTATTCTAGTTTTGGCTCTTACATTCGTTTTAGTTCGAGTCCTTATTTTTCTAATCGTTTCTTTTAGATTTTTAAAGTAACTATTTAATTTTATGGGATAGATTCTAGATACTGATACACTTTGAATGTATGTATTAATGTACTTTGAATGTATGTATTAATGTGCTAACGTGGTAAAATGAGGACTGAAATAGTAGCTAACATAAACATAGTTAAGTAATAATTGGTATGTACTTCTTTCATTAAGGTTACTTCGCGCTCACCTTTGTTGTATGAAAAAAACGGGTAAAATGATTGTTTTCTTTAGAAAAGCAAGGTCTCATTTGATAATTATTTATTTGGGTTTTTTTTTTTTAAAAAAAATTAAGTCTATAGACATTACTTCTCCACGACTTTCTTTGTTTTTCTATCTACTCTCTAAGTTTTAGCAATGTTTTCAAATTTCATGCTAAATTTTGAAAACTATAAAAATTATTATTATTATTATTATTATTATTATTATTTTAGTACAGGGAAGAGCAATTGGACCTTCTATCTAATGCAAATTATTATTATTAACATCATCATTATTTTTATATTTTTAAAATTTTGCTTAGAATACAAATGGTACTTTAAAAAGATGGTGAGAAAACAAATACAATTTTCATGAGTAGAAAACAAAAATTAAATAGTTACGTATTGCACATGGATTAACGAACTAAAATACATATTTTAAAAGTTTAAAAGCTAAAATGATTATTTTATTTCTAAATTTAGGGGGAAAAATAAATATTTTGATGGTTCATCCATCAAAATGAGGCTAAAACTTAAAATATAAAAATATCTTGAGATACTATTCCTATATATATCAAGATGAAAATTGAAATTTCATGAAATGTATCATACCAATAAAACAAAACCCAACATTAAAATAAGCAAAGATGATATAAGATTTAAATTTGTGGAAGGATACAAATTATTTGCTACTTCATATAATATACCAAAAATTTAGAATAGAATTGGAAAACAATGACCATTTTAAAAGTACAAATCTTGTTTGTTTGTTTGAGTGTGGGAAAGATGAGTAGGAGCTTACTAAGTTTGTTCAATGGGTAAAGAAAGACAAATTCAAAACCCCTTCCACACTTATCCATAATATAATTCCACATCTTGCTTTTCAAAATTCTTCATCTTTTTTTATCTATGCTTAATAATTCTATTCAAAATATTGTTGTTTTTCATTGTATTACATTACATTTTTATTGATGCTTCCATATTTTAATTATTATTTCTACATTTTTTTATTAGCTTGACATTAGTCTAAGGGGTGAATCGATATTTCCATTATATCGGTAAAAAAATTATGAAGAAAACCAATAACAACCACCTAATTTGATTAATGTGAATAAAATATAAATAATAAACATTTTAACTTGTTTAAAAAAATTTATAATATTTATTTACTAGTTAATTTCTTCTTGTTTTACAATTTTGGTTAAAAATCACTTTTGGTCCCGAACTTTAATTAAAGTGACAATTTAGTCCTTGAGCTTTTATTAGCAATACTTTATTCCCTACTTTTAAATTTGTAACAATTTAGTCATTCGAATTTTAATAACTAACAATTAAGTCCATATACACTACAACTTGTGATAAATTAGTCCTTATTGTGAAAAATATTATGAAGATTTAATGAAATTTCTTATACATGCATGTAGATTGTTAAATTGATTGAAAATTAAATATTTTATAAACTGTAAAGATTATGTCATTACATGATAAAAGTTAACACTTAATTTTAACGAGATTCTTTATAATAGAAACTAAATTGTTATTGTTTTCAAAATATAGGTACTAAATTGTCACTTATTAAAAGTTTAGGGACGAAAAAATGTTTTTTATCCTATAATTTTTAAGAAATATTCATTCGACATTGATATTTCTAACATTTTCATCGACATCTAATTGTTTTCTCCTCACATTACCTTTATACATGTCATAAAAAACGATTATCTAGGATCATTATATTTATATATTCCTCTAGTTTTGCTAAAATATAATACTGAAATGGTAGATCATATTTGTTTATGTTATATTGATTTGGTTGATCATAGGAGAACATAATTTCAAAGTATACACACATGAATTAATTTCCCCAATATATGAGCACTTTTTTTTTTTTTTTTTGTAAAAATTTTTTATTTAGGAAAAAGAATTAAAGGGAGTCAATATCTGTTTAATTTTTCTTAAATTATTAATTTTCCCCATCAAGTACAAAATTTAGAATCAACAAATATATAGTTTTAAATTGGTAATTGAATATAAAGTCCTGGCCATGATTGTTTTAGACTAAAGGACAAATAGGAAATAAAAATTAGAATTCATCATGGGGCTCTGCATGTGCATTGTCTACAACTTTTCTTTTACTATATAAAAGAAATCAAGTATAAGTTTTGTTCCCATACAAAAATATAAACAAATTTATATTGGAAATTTTTTTTTTAAAAAAAATCTTAACGATATGCAAAAGAATAAAAAGATCAAAAGAATAAAAAAGATAAAAATATAAAATTGTAAATGATCTTTTAGGATCATAAATCAACTTCGATAGGATAGTTGTTTGAAACTCTCAAATCTCGTTTCGCAACCATTATTTTTATTTTTGAAAATTAAGTCTATTTCTTCTCAAATTCTTACAATGATATATATATACTTAAGTATAATAGTTATTTTCTGGACTAAATTTAAAAAATGAAAACAAATTTTTAAAATTTTTTTTTTAGTTTTCAAATTTTGACTTGATTTTTGAAAATATTGATAAAAAGTAGATAAAAAACCAACAAATTTAAAAGTTTGAGGAGTATTTATTTTTAAACACAAAAAACTATTGTTACTGAACGGGTCTTAAATAATCAAAGAAAAATAAAATTATTGCTAAGTTTGAGAGAGTAAAAACATAAATATAGCCTCATGATTTGTTTGACATGGAATTAAAAAAATTAGGTTCAAATATCATACTTTGGTCCATATATTCTTAGTTTTGGTTCGTTTGGTCTTTGTATTTTCACAATGTTAATTTTGTCCCTATACTTTTAGCTTCGATCCATTTTGGTTTGAGTTTGATTCATTTGGTCCATGTATGTTTAAAATGTTTATTTTGATCCTTGTACTTTCAACTTTTGTTTATTAATTTGATTCTTGAACTTTCATACATTGACTATTTTGATCCTTTAAAAATGAAAATGAAGAGCCCAAAATGGTCATTTTTCAAAAGTAAAAGGACTAAATAAATCAAAATTAAAAGTATAAAGATTAGAATGAACATTTTGAAAGCATAGAAACCAAAATGAGTAAAAGTTAAAAGTGTAGAGATCAAAATGAACGATAATTAAAATTAAAGGTAGAACAGTATTCAAATCAAAATTTTAATAAATAAAAAGAAAAGAAAGATCAAAGATTGAGCTGTCCCAATCCTTGTTGGAATGATAAGAGAGATCCATTAAATGAGTGTTCTCACATCTAATAAATTTCATTTTTTAATCTATATATATATATATACATGAACTAGGAAACAACCAAATCTTATCACAATCCTATCCCAACATATGATTATAACCACATACATTCCTTTATGTCTTTCCTAGTCCTAAGCATTTAATTATACCAATATCATTATTTTCCCCTACATTATAAACTAGGACCATTTTATTACAAGTCGATCGACAACAAACTGTTTATAATATATGTAGTGTTTCAAGAATTATAATCGAGCACGATCGATATCTAATAAAAATGCTTTCAAACTCTATGGAAACTTACTTAATAATTAACTAAACCAAATCTAGTTTACTCTTGAATGATTATTGCAAAGGATAATATAAAACTAGGTTAAAAGAATATTTTTTGTCTCTAAACTTCACAAAATTAACAATTTAGTCTATGAATTTTATTCGATAATAATTTAGTCCCAATACTTTCAAATTTGTTACAATTTAGTCTTTGAGTAACCATTACAATTTATATCAATTTAATTCTATCATGAAAAATATTTGTATGATTTAATGAAATTTCTTACGTGTAGTTAGATTGATAGACTAATCAAGACTTAAATTTATTTATAAACTATAAAAACTAATTCGTTATATATTAAAAGTTGATACTTAATTTTGATGAACATTTTCACAATAGGGACTAAATCGTTACAAATTGTAAAGTACATATACAAACTACACTGTTACTTATTAAAGTTAAAGAAATAAATAGATTCTTTTCAAATATAGCAAAAGAAACCAAAATATTTACAATTATAGCAAAATTTTACTGTCTATTTGCGATTGACCGCGATAGACTACTATTTGTGTCACGATAGACACAGATAGTAGCATATCGCGATCTATCACACTATTACTTGTAAATATTTTCAATAGTTTTGTCATTTAAGATAATTTTTTAAAATAAATTGTTACAAATTTAAGAATGAAGTTGAAGGACTAACTAAGTTTTTACTTTCATGAAAGTTTATGGACCAAAAGTATTTTTAAACCTATTTTTGAGACTTGAATTTACAACAATGGATATAAATTTTCAAGAATCAATAATTTTGCTAGATTTAGATTGATAATATGTATGTGTGTGTATGTGTGTGTGTGTGTATATATATATAAGATAAAGATCAAAAAGGTAAAAGCCCAAACGATTACAAGAGAACATTACTCGATATAAGAAGTGGAAACCATTTAGGATAAAGAGTATAAAGAATTGAAGAAAACGCGAGGTAAAGTGACAATCCCCAACTCATTGTTCCGTTCCTTAGCCTCCACAATGAAAAAGGACACTTCAAAAATATCCACAACTACATTATTTAGACTCAACCAAAATATTCTCAAGACCAAAGCATATCATTCTCGTTTCAAGAAGCTTCATCTCTTTGCAAAACGGGGGACAAATTAAACTTAAAGCCAACCAGACAAACATGCCCTAGTGGTTTCAAAACATCCAACCCAAACTGCTTGAATTGAAGATCAGGCTTCAAGCAGTATCTGTGTCCAGCTTCCCAAAAGAAGCTACAAGAGGATGCCATTCCATCAAATGCTTAAATTAATAACTAATCTCAAATGTTTGAGAGATTGATTTTTTTTTTTTTTTAAAAAAAATTATAATGAACTTGTAAGAATTTTGTTTAGGGCCAAAATCACGTAGTCATTTATGTGACATCATAGAGATGGAAATGGATTATCATGTATTCGTACAAAAGAAATGAAAAGACTAGAAAACCCTCACAATGTGTTCTAAATGATATATGCCAAATAAAACATGGTTTATTAGTATTTGTAACTTATAAAACAAACAACAACGTTGGTCAATTTTGATCAAAGTGGAAGGAACTGAAGATGGCCACGTAATAGTTTTGTCTCTACGTAATCATAATAATAATTAAAAATATCTCAATTAAAGTTGAGAAAGAAAACCATAAGTTGTATAAATTAATATTAAAAGGCACGTATGCACCAATTAACGATTACTTTGGTGCCACTTTAATGAATGCTTTCAATTATTTATTTATTTATTATTATTTTTTAATTTGAATCGATTTTTATGATAACTTTTAAAAAAATAATTGAACATAAGAAAATCTCACAAATATAAATATATTATAAATAATAAACATGTTAATTTATTTAGAAAGATTATTTAATTTTTTTGAAGAAACGTCAACATTATTATTTTATCAATATTTTTGTAAACTAAGATCTTGACATTTTTGTAAAAAAAAAAAAATAATAAAATAGAAAAACTTTTTAGTCCATAGCTCGCTTAGTCTTAAAAGTATATTTCTTAAAAAAAGAAAAAAAATCTTAAAGTTATATTAATTTCATTAACCATTCAAATTAGGATTTTAGTTAGATGGAACCTAAAATTTGAAGGTTTTTTTTTTCTTAAAAAATTTAAATTAGAATTATGTCTGCGTAACAATAGTATAATCTTTATTCTCAAGAACTTTTAAAATTAAAAGTTAAATATATTTTTAATACAGAGTATTTGTATTTGGAAACTTTTGTAATTTAGTACCTACTATTTAGACGTTACAATTTTTGTGTATAATGTTTTAATATTTTTCTATATCATTATATTATTGGTATATATTAAAATTATAACATTGCGTAAGTTGATTGAAATTTAGATTATAAGTATCAAAACTTCTTAAGCGACGAAATAAATATTGATTTTTTTTTTTTTTTATTACCTTTTGATAATTAATTTTTTGCCGACGTATGCAAATAGCATACATATCAGGCAGACTCATTATTAACTAATTTAACATTCACCAACAAAAATATAGGTTTAGTTTGATAAATAACTTTTTTTTTTAAGATTTTTTTTTTTTTGAAATTTATACTAAATTCTTACTAACTTTTTCTATTATAGTTTTCACATATCTTAAAAGTGTTAAATGATATAATTAAATTTGTCTTTACTCACTAACTTAAGTTTTTGTATCAATCGGCGATTTAAAATAGTATCAAAACAAGTTGGTCTAGGGATGTCCTGTGTTCAAACCTCTGTTGTTTCTCCCTAGTTAAAATTATTTCTATTGGTAAAAAATAAATAACAAAAGGAAGAACGATAAGTCTCTATAGCCAAAGTAGGAAAATGTTTGCTCCCACTCCTCAGTTGTACTTAAAAAAAAAAATCTTATGTTTTTCTTTTTGTATTTCTTTTTCCTAATTTTCCTTTGAATTTTGGATAAAGATAGTTCACTTAATAAGTAGAAAACTTTTAGAGGTTGGAGATTTAGTACTACTATAACTCATACTTTTCCAATTCAACATTTGATGTTAAGGTGAGCTTAGCTCAATGATAATTGTCATCAGCTTTCTTTTTAGAGATAGGAAATTTAATTCTTCAACGGCTCAATCTCATCTTTGTTGTACTAAAAACAATAACATTGGATGTACCAAAGATAATGTGCCCATACTATATTATAGAAAATTCGTTCTTGGCTAGTTGTCAAAAGTTTAGTGGTGAGCAATAATAAATTACTCACATAAGCATAAGACATCATTCACTAGAAAATGTTAAAACAGGAAGAATCAATTTGAAAATTTTTAAAATTAATATAGACAAAATTGGAAAAAGGAAAGCACAATGTGGTTTAAATTTTATGATTTTGAGAATTCAATCCATTTTTGTTCTTTAAAAAATTATTTATCCAAATTTGACTTCGAATTTTAAAATCTTTCTTTCTCTTAAAATAAAAAAATAGATGATAAAACAAACAAACTTTCACTAGTTAGTCAAGGGAGTTATTCGAGTCAAGAGTGAAATCGTTTAATCGAAAAATCCGTACAATTAACAATCATCTCAAATTGCGATTTAGGGATTAGAAAATATGTTTAGCTAAAATTAAATTAGGATAAAGTTATGAGAAAAAGGAAAAAGAGGAAGAAAACAGAAAAAGGGGAAAAAAAAGAAGTGCAACAAATTCAATCACCAACTAATTTAAAATGCTTTGAATTATGAAGAATGTTCTTGACGGAAAAAGAGAAAACCCGCAGTCGCGTTTATATATACAGATATAGGAATTGTCAGAAGTAACAAAGAACCACAGATCTACATAATTTGCAATTCTCTCTCTCCAGGTTAATATTTTTCCCTTCATTTTCTTGCTTTCACAATGAGATTTGATTCTCTTCTTGATATTTCTGTACGATTTATGAATTTCTGTGAAAATCATATATTAATGTGAATGTGTTTTTCATTAATTTTTCTAGTTACGTGAACTTCGGATTCACGTTCTCAGTTTCAATCCATTTTCTATATATTTTCTCGGCAGCCAAACAGAGTTCTCCCACTTCGAAATTCAAATCGATGTCAATCGTAGCTTCTCGTTTTATTACACTCATTTTTAGGCGAATTTCACGGCGTCTACTTGTGAAATTTAATTAAAATATGGTGATCTTGATTTCATGGACGCATTTGGCGCCTTAATTTAGGTGTTTTCATTGATTTTTTTTTTCAATTATCGTTTCCTTATTCGGCGATTTAAGGTAGAGGAAAATGATTGCCGGTGTATTAATAATTATCTGAAACTTCGTTTCTATATGTTTTCTCTCTGATTTGAATCTGAGTTTGTGGTGAACTTGATTGAGACTGATTTATTCTCGATTGAAAGGGAGGAGGAATTGGAATTTTGATTTGAAAATGAAGAACTCTGTGTCGGATCGTAGTTTTTACATCGAAAGTTCTGATGATGAAGATTTGGAGAAGGAAATCGACAATGACGATGGAAACGATTCGGATTCTTCCGGTTCATCGATGGATAATCGGAATCATAATCAACCAAGTTCTTACAATACCGCCGCTTGGCCTCAAAGTTACAGGTTCACTTTCTCTTCCTCTCAACTTTTTCCATCTTCATTCTTCTGGCAAAAATTAATTTCGGGTTAAATTATAATTTACTAAAGGTTAGAACTTAGTTTATTAAATTTAAGGCTATAAAAACTCTTCCTACTTTTAAATTTTTTGATTTTGTCATCTATTTTTTATTAATATTTTAAAAAGTAAAGCTAATTTTTGATAACTAAGATTCTGTTATTAACTATTTGATTTCACTTTTTTTTTTTTTAAAATTAAATTTATAAACACACCTTCCATTCCTACCTTTTTTTTTAATTTGTTGTGTACTCTTATCAACTAAAATTTGAAAATTAAAAAAATTAAATTTTTTTTTTTAATTTAACTAAGAATTAAACTCTTGAAGAAAAATTCAAAAAATTTGAGAAAAAATATATTTGATTTTTAAAAACCAAAAATAAAAAATGAAATTGCACCAAATGGACCTAAAAGAGTAGCTTTTAAAAATTTGTTTTTTGTTTTCGAAATTTCGCTAAAAATTCAACTCTAAAATTTACAAATAATTGTAAAAGTTTGAAAAGAAATAAATTTAATTTTCAAAAATCAAAAACTAAAATTAAAATGGTTTCTAATTGATTCTTAAAAGTTAGAATGAGTCTATGTAGAGAATTTAGTGTAGTTTGATAAAATTTCATAAATAGTCTCTATTTTGATAAAATTACAAGTTAGTCTCTATAATATGAAGAAAGTTAAAATTGAGTCTCTATAATTTGACAAAAATTTATAAATATTTTGATAAAATTTACTTAAATAGTACCTACTTAAGAACTATTTACAAAGCCTTTATCAAATTAATACTAAATTTTAACCTTCTTCAAGTTATTAGGCCAAATTATGAGGAGCTTAACCTTAATTTTGGTACTCATAAATAGTTTTATTTTAATTTATTTATTTATTATTTATTATTATTATTTTGGTAACAGAAGGACTTGAATCTGAATATGGAAATAGTCATAATGTTTATTATGGATAACTTTTGGGGTTGTGAGGATATTGTCCTGATTATTCTGGAGAGATGCCCCACTCACGAGTCGTCACACCCTCCACCTAATAAAGTATGCCTTTTTTTCAAAAAGTGATTTTTGTTACCTAAGATAGACATTGTAAAACTGAATCATTTGTAAATATCAATACAATATATTTTGAGAATCCTACAATACTTTATAATTTTAAGTTTAAAAATAATTATTGGTCAAAATATAAATATAATATTCTGATTTTAACTAAAAACAATTATCGGTTGTCACAAAATGTAATAAACAATATAATCTTCTCTTTTTCTTTTTTCCGACCCAGTTTAGTTGCCAACCACATTTTGCCATGATTTATTTATTTATTTTTTATTATAATAAATAATCATTACAAATAATCATTTGTTTTGTAGTTTTTTGAAAATTGAAATTATAAACAAAACTTCACTCATAAATATAGATTTAGCTATCCACTCTCAATCATGATTTTCAAATTCAAAATCAAGTTTTTAAAACAAAAAATAAAAATTTCAAAATTTTTTTTTTCTTTTTTCAAGAATTGACTAGAATTTGAGTTTTTTTTTTTTTTTTTTTAAAAATTTTTTTTATTTTTTTTTTTTTTTTTTAAAAATTTTTTTTATTTTTTTTTTTTTTTTTTAAAAATTTTTTTTATTTTTTTTTTTTTTTTTTAAAAATTTTTTTTATTTTTTTTTTTTTTTTTTAAAAATTTTTTTTATTTTTTTTTTTTTTTTTTAAAAATTTTTTTTATTTTTTTTTTTTTTTTTTAAAAATTTTTTTTATTTTTTTTTTTTTTTTTTAAAAATTTTTTTTATTTTTTTTTTTTTTTTTTAAAAATTTTTTTTATTTTTTTTTTTTTTTTTTAAAAATTTTTTTTATTTTTTTTTTTTTTTTTTAAAAATTTTTTTTATTTTTTTTTTTTTTTTTTAAAAATTTTTTTTATTTTTTTTTTTTTTTTTTAAGAAATATGAAACTCATAATTGAAAATTTGAAATTGGAGGAAACAATCATAAAGATCGAAAACAAAAAAATAAAAAAATAAAATTTGCTCAAATAGGATAGATCATAATTTTTTGGCTAAGAATTTGAACTTCCGACTTCAAAGATAGAGTGGATGTGAATTACTATAAAGCCAAACTAACTTTGGCTATTTTATTACTATTAAGTATTTGTAGGCGAAAATCTAAGGGGGCGTATGAGCCGTGGAGTTTTTTATTATAGTTAATAGTTGTTGAGTTACAATAGTCTATGTTATAAAACTTTGGTTTTGAGGAGTAGACTAAAACAAAGTAACAAAGAGGAATTTGAATAATAAATAGTGTAGTTAGGTGATTAGTAAGCTACACCTATTTTTGTACCACTTAGATAGCTATTTAATAAAAAATTGTGATAGGTAAAATCTTTTTGTTAAAAAATGTTTGTTTATTTATTATTATTTTGTGTGGCTGTGGGTAAAGGGAAGGGGAGGATGATTGCTGTTTAAGAAAATTTTTGGATTTGAAAGGAAAAAGTTTGGATGTGTAGATGGATGATGCTTAGAACCAGCAACAATCAATACAAGTCTAAATTTTAGAGTTGTAATTTTGGGTGTTTTAAAAGAGACATTGACAATATGCATATATACTAATTTTGAATAATGTTGCAGGCAATCAATTGATATGCTGGGAAGTGTACATTCACCAAGTATTGGGCTTCTAGGAACTTCATCATTAGCCAGATTTGGAAGCTCTTTTCTTTCTTCCTCATTAACAAGAAGATTCACTCCAGAAGCATTCTCTTCTTCCATTTCAAAGCCACTGCTTCCAACAGTAATAGACGAGCTCCAAAAACATTCCTCTTATTCTCCTTTCGTCCCTCCACTTCCTTCCCGCCGCTCTTCTTTGTCCGTCAGGAGAGATGACAAAGACAAGCCCGTCATTGATTCTCATGGCCTTCCTATTTCTCGTCATAGTACTTTTGGCCAAGCTGTTGTTAATGGTAATTCATTCATCTCTTTAAAACACACCCTCTCCTTCTTCTACTTACAACATGATCATATTTTTAATCCTTCAAAACTAGTTTTGATAATATGAAAATTACATTTAAGTATAAAAGTAAAAACTAAATTAATTTTGAGTGACTAAAAGTATGTTTTCAAGTGATTTTTAAAATGTCAAAAGTGATTTTGACAATTTTAAAATTACTTCCAAACATGCACTTAGTTTTTGTACTTTTGGTTTTTGTCTATTTTGGTTTTTATACTTTGAAGACGTTCATTTTAGTAATTGAATTTTAAAAAAATGACCATTTTGGTCCCTTCAAAATATATAAAAATGAAAAGGAATGAAACTAAAATAGTTACTTTTTAAAAATTCAAAGACTAAAATGAACCTTATGAAAGTATAAAAATCAAAATAAACTAATGTTAAAAGTACATGGACCAAAATGAATATGGTGAAAGTATATAGATGAAAATGAAAGGACTAAAATTGTCATTTTTTTAAACATAAGGACTAAAATGAATGTAATAAAAGTTCAAAAATCAAAATAAACTAAAGTTAAAAGTACATTAACCAAAACGAATACGGTGAAAGTATAGGGATGAAAATGAAACAAAGTCAAAAGTATATATAGCAACTTATAGAAAATAGTATTTGAATGAATTAGGTTAAAATATCATTTTGGTCCCTATATTTTAAAGTTTGTTCAATTTTAGTCTTTTATACTTTCTAGTGTCTAATTTTAGTCCTTATAATACTTTTAATAAATCTTAAATTTAGTCCACAAAGCTAGTTTCTTGTTGACTTTTTAAAAACTTTTTATTATCTATTAGTACTTTGACTATAAACTTTGAAAATATCATATTATATTTCTTTGTATGAAATTTATCTTCATTATTTAACCAATTTCGGTAAAAATTAACTTTGAAGTCTAAATTGAAGATTTATTGAAAATAAAAGAACTAAAATTAAACCGACTTCCAAATATAAGAATTAAAATAATAGTTTAACCAACCAATTATTAGCATGAAAATTAAATGAAATGAAGTTTTGTTGTAACATAGGGATCAATGTGCTGTGTGGAGTGGGAATACTTTCGACTCCATATGCAATGAAACAAGGAGGATGGTTGGGACTATCCATATTGTTGATATTTGCAGTCCTTTCTTTCTACACTGGAATTCTCTTGCGAGCTTGTTTGGATAGCCGACCTGGCCTTGAAACTTACCCTGACATTGGCCAAGCTGCTTTTGGTGCAATGGGTCGTGTCGCCATCTCGGTAACTTCCTTATATTTCTTTGTAGTTTCTATTTTGGAAGTTTTCAAATTTTCACCATTTTGATTTGTATTTACAAAATTTCAATACAAATTTGGTTAAAGAAACATTTTTTATCCCTAAATTTTTATAAAAGCAACAATTTAGCAACTATGATTTGTAAAGATTTAGTTCTTAAATTTTACTATATAACGATTTAGTTCTTGTACTTAAAAATTTATAACAATTTAGTGAAAGAAATTAGTATAAAGATTTAATGAAAATTTTTGGGTAAATAAAAAAAAAAAAAAAAACACAACAAACTGTGAAAAAAATAAAAAATACAATAGAAAATTTTTTTGAGATAGGAATGTCATTGTATTAGGGTTACGATAGGTAAAATCATCTCTAACATGATAAGTGATAAAATATGGTAATGTACCCCAACATAATTAGAAGGTTACATTTCATATTTCATACATCTAACGGAAGGTGGGTCATCTTTGGAAAAAACGAAATTTCGTTCGTCTGACTCTTAACATTTTGTTTTGATTTCTTGTGGATGCAGATCGTATTGTACGTGGAATTATACGTAAGTATTACATTTTGACTCTAGCCTTTAATTATTATTATTATTTTATTGGATAATGGTTAACGTATGGGCCCCGACTAAATTCAATACCCCAATACTATATCACACACCAAGTGGTAAGTCTCTTGTCCGCCAGCATTCTTTTATGACTTGGGAACCACATTTTGATTTTGAGTCGCTTTCTGCGTCTTGGTGGGAAAAAATAGTATTGGATAACTGCAATATGAGATATTTTCGTTAATAATTAAATGTATAATAATATTTTTAAAAAATTAAAAATATAGTAAAATCTGTTTATGGTGTACTCTGTCGTAGATATGTTGTTATAAGGAGGGTAAGATTCGAAAATTAAATCTAAATTTTATTATATCTATAGATTTTTTTATATTGTAGTATATTCGATAATATTTTAGGTGTAATGGCTAACTTTAAAGACTTCAATTGGAATGATGATTTTCTTTCTAATTGTGTCAACCAAAAGAAGAAAATAAGATTAGAAAAATAGAAGAAATGATCAAAACTCTTTTGCATATGATGCTTGATGTCTTCGGCAGATGCTTAGCAAGTGTTTGAGAAAACGACTGAGAAGATATGGAGCCTAACCACCCATGTTCATGTGGGATTTTGTAACGTAGCTACTTTCGACCTTTGGCTAATTGAATAGGCAAGACGCCTCTTCTTTTTTCTTTTTTCAAAACTGGAACTTGGCTTAGAAACAAAAACCCTTATCATCATCTTTTTCAGTCTTGACTGTTTCTGTTCGACAAATCCATTTATTCTTAATCAGATAAGGGTAGAGAATCTTCTACTCAATTACCCTCGTCTTTTACGTTCCCTCATTCTTCTCATTCTCATTAGGTAAAATCTCTAGCAATGTTAGTGAACTTAAACCAGAACACAATTTTAACCTGAAAATTTTGATATGATGTGGAAGTTCTGGTAAATGAAACGGACTCCTCCTCATTGGGCCAATAAACATCAAGTGAAAACTGAAAAAGCTAAAGCTTATTCTTTGTTTCTAGTTAATATAAAACGTGGAAGGGATCTGCATTATGAACCCAAGTCAGTATTTTGCGTGATGATTGCGTCTGCTAATCATTGCAATGCAACGTTCTCTTTGATTTTCCTGATGATTTTGAAACAAAAAAAAAAAAAAGTTAAGCCTTATGTTGACAAAGTGACCCAACTAGATATGCTAGTCTTGCAGGCTTCTTGTATCGAGTACGTAATTTTGGAGAGCGACAACTTGTCTACATTGTTTCCCCGTGCGCACATTAATTTTGGCGGACTCGAAATAAGTGCACACCTTTTATTCGCTATAGCAACTGCCCTTGCTGTTCTTCCCACCGTTTATCTTCGGGATCTCAGTATTCTAAGTTATATCTCTGGTAAGCTGGCTAAATTTATCTTGCCCTTATATATGTATATGTTAATGAGTTTTATTGATTGGTCTTGTATTAGCTGTAGTAGCAGATCCATAACTTCATGTTAGGGGCACATATATATAAGGTTATATTAGCTGTGGTGGCAGATCCATAACTTCTAGATGTTTGTTTATCATCCCAATGTATAAAAATATGTTTATGAGTTTTATTGGTTGGTCTTATATTAGCTGTAGTGGCGGAGCCATAACTTCATGTTAGGGGCACATAGATATATAACGTAAAAGTTCGGCACATGAACTTTTTGATGTTTGTTTATGTATAGTTTCTAAACTTTAAAAAAATTCTAATAGGTGCCTGAGTTCTCGATTTTTGTGTTTAATAGATTTCTAAAATATCAATTTTGCATCCAATAGGTCTCTTATATATTCTATAATATTTAATGAAAATCAACATATATATACATGAAACGTCACCAGCTAATTTTTGCTCTTGTTCATAGTTGCAACCTACTGTCCATGAATTGGTATTGCCTCGCATCATACACCAATTTTTTAGCCAAAATATTCTGTTTTAAATATTCACAATCAATGGAATGAGATCACAAACATGACACAGCACATCCAGTTATATGTTCAATAATAGAGTT
Organism: Citrullus colocynthis; assembly: GCA_031780015.1. Taxonomy (NCBI): domain Eukaryota; kingdom Viridiplantae; phylum Streptophyta; class Magnoliopsida; order Cucurbitales; family Cucurbitaceae; genus Citrullus; species Citrullus colocynthis. The sequence continues at coordinate 49,135 of QLSR01001484.1, forward strand.
CTGATGTATTTTTATCAAAATTTATTAATTTTCTTCTATTACTATTCAGGCCTATTTATTATGTTTAACAAGTTTTGAATAGTGCCTTACAAGTAACTTGTATTCACTTCATACTATTGATGTCTAACACGTCTATTATGCTAACAATTGAATGATATGTGTCCAACAACTATCAGAATGCTCAAGTATCAAAGACACATTACTCGAACCAAAGTGTGTTTGTTTCTTTGCACGAGATTGATGTTGCTGTCAAAAATGATTTTTCTTATTGTTCTTGTTCTTATGAAATGCCCCAAATTTAAACCGAGGCTTCCAAAAAATCGCTATGAACTGTTCTTGTTTCCTTGCAGCTGGTGGAGTTGTTGCATCAATCGTGGTGGTTTTATGCTTGTTCTGGGTTGGGTTGGTAGATGATGTCGGTTTCCATGGGAAGGTAACACCACTGAACCTCTCAAGTCTCCCAGTTGCTCTTGGTCTGTACGGTTTCTGCTACTCAGGACATGCTGTATTTCCCAACATCTATAGCTCAATGGGTAAACAAAGCCAATTCCCAGCAGTCCTTTTGACATGGTAACGTGAAATCTTCATCCATTTTCACAAACAATTCGTCTTCTTCATCCCTACTGTCTGCTTCTGCATATATCTATTAAAGATTTAAATATGCATCTTTCGTATGGACTTCTGAAGTATCAATCATGAAGTGGACTTAGCTCAATGGTAATTGGTATGACCTTCCTCTTGTGGTACTAAAAAATCATGTAAGCCTTATAGTGTTTTTATATTTTATCATTTACGTAGTTGATGAAGCCAGCTCCAATCAAAATTATCGACACGCATTTCTTTAGTATAATGTAAAGAAAAAATTGGGATCAATTTTTTCACTTAAGAAATCTTTGTGTTGCATGATATGTCTGTTTGTCACCCTTTCGAATGGAGGGTTGATATGATCCTGCCAACTATTAACAAACATATCATCATCGAATATGTTAATAACATTAATAGCCTTTAATTTCCTTTAAAATGCAGTTTTGGCATTTGTACTTTGATGTATGCTGGAGTCGCTATCATGGGATACTCAATGTTTGGAGAGTCGACATTATCCCAGTACACTCTTAACCTGCCCCAGGATTTGGTTGCTTCAAAGATTGCTGTGTGGACTACGGTAGGTCATCATTTTTTCTCTCAGGCAATCCCTTCTTCATGCTAAAGTTCTTATCCTTGTCAAAATAACCACATTTGTTTTCATTCCCTAATATATATTTTCCCACTAAACTGCTACGTTTACATTATGTGCTGTGAAGTTCAATAAATGAAAATCTGATGTCTTATTTCTTCTTAATATGGAATGGTGCCATGAGGACTTTAATTGTACTCCTGTTTTTAAATACTCTTATATTTAGAACATTACTAGCTGAAGAAAGTTCATTTGTGATTTGAAAGCATTTGATATATTAAATGTTTAGCTTGATATGATTTGGTCATTCCTTGAGGAATTGAACATGTTTCAATCCTCTCTGTTTCCGTTGCATAATATCATTTTAGTGTTCTGAAGTTGTTATGTTGTTAGTCTTGTACTCAATTTTCACCGTCACAGCCTGCAAACTATTTTCTCAGGTTTCTTATTTGTTCTTTGGCAGGTAGTAAACCCCTTTACCAAATATCCTTTCAAAGTGTGATATATATATACTTGTTACTTCACATCCATATTCTTTGCTTCCAGAAGGATTTTGGGCCTCACAACTCATGATGTTCAGAGGGTAGCATTCAAATTACTCATTATAATCAGAAACTAATATTATGCTCATACTTTCATTTTTCCTGTTTTTTCCCTATCGTAATTTCTGCAAGCGTATTTGAACTTGAAGAATGATGTTCCTCCTTAATTAGTCCCACGTATGCATTAACAATATCTCCAGTTGCAATGAGTCTGGAGGAGTTCATACCGCCAAACCATCCCAAGTCTCAAATTTATTCCATCCTAATTAGAACTGGTCTTGTAATTTCAACCTTACTCGTCGGCCTTTCTGTCCCCTTTTTTGGTAAGTATATCTTCACATTTCTATTTCTATAAGCAACTTTTGGCCTTGAAAAAAATGAGTACCAATTTTTTGGAATCTTCGCTTTTCCAACGCAGGTCTTATGATGTCATTGATTGGATCATTGCTAACAATGCTTGTGGTAAGTTTGCTCATCCTTGCACTATGGAGCCCTGCTGATACTAAACTCATTTTTTTAATGGCTGAACTATCAAATATGTCTTGCTGCAGACTTTAATACTCCCTTGTGTCTGTTACCTGAGCATTTTGAGGGGGAAAGTAACATTTTTGCAGGTAAAAACATCCTCAACATTTCTTTTATTTGCATTTAATTATACAAGAGCATGCACACCTGGAAGAATTAGAATTACATATCTTCCACTCTCCCTTTTCTTTTTTCCTTTCAGAGAACATTCTGTTGCATAGTTATAGCAGTAGGAGTTATTGCATCAGCATTTGGATCATATTCAGCTCTTAAGAAAATCATTGAGAAATTGAGCGGCTGATGATTTTGTCTTCCCAAACACCAAGAGTCACTGGTTTATGCAGCATAGATTCTGGTAGATTTTGTGTACCTTTTTTCATATTGTATATTGAATTATAGAGGAACTCTAGAATATCATGTTTCCCCATGACACGTAGGTGAGTTAATTTGTTCATTGATATGTTTTTGTTATCTCCTTGTTTGTCAATACCTTGGTTTATTTTTAAAAAGTTGTTCCATGTTAACTAGAATTTAGACATCAATCAAAACCATTTTGTTTCATTAATGGAATTTTATTACTAGAGATGTTGAATACAGCAATTGGTTCTTCTGATTTCTCCAGTATAATCACTGCAGCTTTATTGTTACACTTGGCCCATTCGAAATAAAATCTTTAATATCCATCCAGAAATGTTTAAATACATTTAGTGTTTGTTTTGAATTACTTTCAAAATATTTGAATACATTTAAAGCCTATTTAGAAATGAGTTTTTAAGTATGTAAAAAGTATATTTAAGGATTGAAATATTGTTTAAATACTTAAAAAGTTATTTCAAACATGCCCTCTATGTAAAGTTAAAGAGATCTCCAAATACATTTAGAGCTTGCTCGATTGACTTCTTAAGTGTGTAACTGTTTTGTGTGTAATAATTAGATTCTCATTCCAAACATGCATGAGTGCCGTCGTTGGATTAAGGATTCAAGAAATGATATTTACTATTATTCAAAATGATTGGAGAAGAAAAAGATATGGTATTTCAACTTCACCTCTTTGATTTTGTTTTTAATATTGTCTTTGACCTATTTGACGTTTTTCTTTAAATTCACGTAACTAGCCCACCCAAAATCAAAAGTTAAGTTATGGTTCAACTAATCATTGTGAAGTCTAGAACCTGTTTGCCTTAAAATGGAAAGCTCAAGATCCCATTAATTCTTTTTAAACACAAACTCAGAAAGCTTAGGGCTAAAATTGTAATATAACCTTAAAACTAATTGGAAGAACTTGCACTCCCACAGTTGTAAACACCTTCAATAATCACTAAAAAAAATTCATCCAAATTACCACCCACCAATTGACTCAACTCTTCCATAATTGCAGCAGTTCAAGAAGCAGTAATTTTTTACAAAAGTAAATTTCCTTTTCAAAAAAGTAAGAGAAATCCTCAGTGTCATTCCTTTCAACTTTGTTCAACAAGTTCTCACAACTTTTGGTCTCCACATTAGGCCAATCAAACATCCATTCTCTCCAATAAATGGATTCATAATCCTTTTTCTCAAAGATTCACTTTTTGATCCTTCAGAATCATTGTTTGAAGTTGAGCTCTTTTCCGGAAGCAAAGGGCTCTCAAGATTGCCCCCTTCCACAATCTGATTAACCATCTCCAAGACTTCGCTCATTTTGGGACGTACTGAAGCCTTCCGAACCAAACACCGGTTAGCTACAGCGGCTAGTTTATAGGCAGCTTTAATAGAATATTTACCTCCAAGTCTTGGGTCAAGTATCAGCTCGAACTTCTTTAAGTCAGATAGGTGTGGTCTGACCCATTCCAAGAGCTTTTGCTCACCTTTAGGACGGTTCCGATCTAGGGGACGCCTACCGGTAATCAGTTCATACAGGAAAACTCCATAGCTCCATACATCGATTTTGGCTGTGAGTCTTCCTGTTTGAAGGTATTCAGGAGCTGCATATCCAATTGTTCCTACAATCTGCAGCATATATTGAAAAAAGATGTGTTTTCTTTATGGATTTCCCAAAACCGATTCAAACAAGTAGATTGGATTAGTTGTATACGAACCGCTGTAGAGACGTGACTTAATCCATCCGAAGGTCCCAGCCTGGCCAATCCAAAGTCCGACAACTTAGCATTCCACTGGTCATCCAAAAGTATATTTGAAGACTTGAAATCCCTAAATATTATCTGCACAAAGAATGAGGATATTTAGGCTACCATTTAAAAGAAAAAATCCAACTAGTTCTTCTCTCATCTCATTTTTATGCGAACTGCAGACGTCTTCTCTCTATATAACATTGATTTTCTCAGATGTATAAACGAGAAGGTTCATTGTCAATTAGCGCAAGAGTGATAGTTAAGGTCATTAGTTTTTGCTCAAAAAAAATCACTCAATGATATAAAAATCTTGCAAAATGATAAGGTACCTGGAAATCCATTCCTTCATGCAGATATGCCAAACCACGAGCTGTATCCTGGGCTATTTTCATTCTTATTGCCCATGGAAGAGAACTGTTAAACCTGCTTGATAAGTGATCTTGCACACTCCTGTTAGGCATATATTCGTATACGAGTAGTCGTTGGATCCCTCTTTCATCATCCTCGGCACAGTAGCCTAGTAATTTGACAAGATTTGGATGTTCGACAATGCCCAAAAAGTTTACCTCTGTCACCCATTCCTTGTGACCCTATTGGGTAGGACAGAAACCAAAATCATATAACTTAGAAAGGAACTTCTGAAATGCAATAATGATCATTTTTTGGTTTTTGGCTCACAGCTAAAACTGATGTAATTGGCTGTATACTTGTTCTTTCCTATCTCAAAGCAGTTCATGTTCAAAGTAATCTTCCCCCAGCATTGTATTGTTCTAATTTCTTTTATTATCTTTTTTGATAAGAAACCATGCAGAATTTGAGATAGATAGATGAAAGGATATACAAAGAAAGAAAAAAATCTATTGAAATGCCTTGAATTTGTTATCTGATGCTTCGAAACCTAAGTTGTATCTGCATTTATGTTACTTACAATTTTGACCCTAGAGTTTAGAGGGGTGTGCCATATATAAACTTTCTAATCCTAAAAGCACCTCTATAATCTAAAATCTAATATTTTCTGTCTAATAATAAAATTGTTTTATCTCTCTCTGCTCGTGGACGTAGCTAACATACTATCAATGACCCATGTAAATCTCTATATCGATTTCTCTACTGTTTACGTTTTCTTTTTTCATTGACTGTCAATTTCATAACAAAAAACATCCACGAAGAGGAATTAAATCTAATTGTACCCCAAAGTTCCTCCCCAGACCTCTCTACCTCACAAAAAGTTTTACTGTTCTTATTTTATTTTATTTTTTGGGAGTATCCAATGGGCATTGGAGCTTTTCCAGTATTTCGTTTGGCTTTCAGGAGAAATGGAAGAATGTCTTATCTTTCCATTTCTCCTCCTCAACATGGCTCTTTCTTGTCTCCACAAAACACAATGAAATCTTAAATCAAATGCACATATGTAAAATTCTCAGATAACCCAAGATCATGGAAATCAATTCATATCAAAGCAAAATCGTCAGGTCGGTAAAGGGTTAGAGTGAGAGAGAGAGAGAGAGAGAGCGAGCTTGCCTGCAATCCTCTTCTACTTAATTGCTTAACAGCAATGTCTATTCTTTTATATGGATCTTCTGAGTTTCGGATGGCACCCCTATATACACTACCAAATCCTCCTTCTCCAATCATAAGCGAGCGGCTAAAATTCTTTGTGGCTGCTTTCAAATCTGAGAATGTGAACTCCCTAAGATTACTCTGTCTTTGAGACAAAGCTGCAAATGATATAGCAGAAGATGCTACACTAATCTCTGAGACATTCTGAGAATTTAAATCAGAATCAAACATCTTAAGATCTTGATTCATCGACGTCGAATTAGAAGTACATGAGATAATTGAATTAGATTTTGTATCTGTCCTTGGCTCAACAGTTCTCTCATTGTTGAACAAATGAAAACACTTCATAGTCTCCTCCAAAACCTGCTTCCCCTCTCTGCACAAAAACAAGACCACAACAATATTAAACTCTAGTTGATCAAGTACATATTTTTGCTAACATATTTGCCAACTCTAATTGGTCTTGATTCAACAAGACAACACCAGAAAATCAAAGAACCATCGTTTTGAAAAAACATAATTCCTCAATTCTAGCTGTTGAAGAAACCCCATAAAAGTTCTGCTCACTTTCATCAAGTCTCCAACAAAACGTCTAATTCTATTCATTCACAATTCCCCCTTCTCTCTAGCTTTTGAATTCAGAAACCCAGATAGATTTTCCATTTCCCTCTTACTATATAACCAAATATCAAGGAAAATCTGCAAAATTTCTTGGAACCTTGGAGAATGAACCCACAATAAGAGAAACTTAATAATGGATTTTATAACTAAAATTTGGGAAAAACAAGAAATCTTGTTTGCTTTTTCACAGAAGACAAAGAAGATTATGGAGAAAGAAAAGAAAAATCACCTTTCACATATGTCCAAACTTGCAAACGAACAGAAACTTGAATATTGATCAGGTTACAGAAGAGCAAAGCAGAATCCAGAGAAGGGTTTTGAGAAGATTGAAGGACAAGACGAGCTCCCCATGATCTAGGGGAAGTCAATACAGGGCAGCTAAAATTCAGCTCACCAACCAAAAAACCCATTTCAAAAAAAAAAAAAAAAAAAAAAAAAAAAATAAAAAAAAAAAAAAAAAAAAAAAAAAAAATAAAAAAAAAAAAAAAAAAAAAAAAAAAAATAAAAAAAAAAAAAAAAAAAAAAAAAAAAATAAAAAAAAAAAAAAAAAAAAAAAAAAAAATAAAAAAAAAAAAAAAAAAAAAAAAAAAAATAAAAAAAAAAAAAAAAAAAAAAAAAAAAATAAAAAAAAAAAAAAAAAAAAAAAAAAAAATAAAAAAAAAAAAAAAAAAAAAAAAAAAAATAAAAAAAAAAAAAAAAAAAAAAAAAAAAATAAAAAAAAAAAAAAAAAAAAAAAAAAAAATAAAAAAAAAAAAAAAAAAAAAAAAAAAAATAAAAAAAAAAAAAAAAAAAAAAAAAAAAATAAAAAAAAAAAAAAAAAAAAAAAAAAAAATAAAAAAAAAAAAAAAAAAAAAAAAAAAAATAAAAAAAAAAAAAAAAAAAAAAAAAAAAATAAAAAAAAAAAAAAAAAAAAAAAAAAAAATAAAAAAAAAAAAAAAAAAAAAAAAAAAAATAAAAAAAAAAAAAAAAAAAAAAAAAAAAATAAAAAAAAAAAAAAAAAAAAAAAAAAAAATAAAAAAAAAAAAAAAAAAAAAAAAAAAAATAAAAAAAAAAAAAAAAAAAAAAAAAAAAATAAAAAAAAAAAAAAAAAAAAAAAAAAAAATAAAAAAAAAAAAAAAAAAAAAAAAAAAAATAAAAAAAAAAAAAAAAAAAAAAAAAAAAACCCAAAAAGAATAAAAATTAGAAGTATAGAAACAGTAAGCACCCAAGTAGAAAGAAAAATATTAAATACAAAGACAAATTGACAAGCAAAACGAGACAATCTTTGAGCAAATGGCGGATTTGGGTATGAAAAGGGGTTGAGATAGAGCGAAACAAGTGAAAGAAAGAAAGAAACAAACAAAGGTTTTTTTTTCATTTGACTTGTTCCTTATGGACCCATATTATTAAATATTTATTTAAAACAAGTCTACCATTACGTGTCTGCTCTGTACAAGCAAGTCTTTATCTGCTTCAAATTTGAAGAAAATTCGCCCAAATGGATATTCTTTCGGCCTTATAATTAAATACCCAAAATGGATTTCGTTGGCTGTGAAAATTTCTAGCGTGTTCAAAAAATTAGATGACCTGAAAAATTCGGTCAATTCTATTCAAATTGTACAATTTGGATTCAATTCAAATCCATGAAAATATTATATGTAGGGTTAAAATTGAGGGGTTAATTCTAATTCAGTATATGAAAATAATTAAATAATTTTTTATATATTAACACTTTATTTTTTTAAAAAAATAAAATTTTAAGTAAATGATCCAAACACAACCAAAATGTTTTATGGTTGAGTTGGGTTTATTTTTTAATAAGGGTTATTTGGATTAAAGAAATTTTAAATGAATTTACAACCCAAACGATTAGATTGGATCTAAAAAGTCCTTTAACCGAACCCAAATCAACCCACAAATATCCATTAGTACTACTGCTTTCTTTCTTCCATTGTTTACCATAAAAGTAGCATTTAAAAATTATGTAAAATCTATAAAATAAATAAATATTAATAAATTATTTAACGACATGTTAATATAAAGTAGTATTAGAAACTTTTCCTTGTTTTAGAGCTTGTTTGGTGGTTAAAGATACTAAATATTTGTGATAATTAATGTATATGTTTGAATATGTAGGAACGGATAATCAATGTTTAGAAATTAAATATATGTATTTAATTTACCTACTTTGTATATTGAAACTAAAATTAAATAAATACTTAATCAAGTGTAAGAGAATGACTAATGTGGTCATAAATTAAATTTAGTATTATTTAGTGTAGTGTATTAATTATTTATTTATTTACTTAAAATAAAAATAAATGAATATTTTTATATTAAACATTATTAAATCAAAGTAATTACTAAAAATAAACAGAAATTAATTAAACTATTAATAATTCTATTTTATATTAAATAGTAAAAGTAACCTAAAATATTAATGGTTAATTCATTAGTTGAAATTTATTAAGTGTAATAATATATCATTTTTAATAATTATTTAAAATTAATATGAATGATTAGTTGATATTAATTTATTAATTAGTTAAGCAATATGTTTACTGTTTATAAAATTCTCACAGGTATGAAGGGTATAAGAAAATCCATGTCAAATGGGGTTTAAAGTTTTATGGATAATAATATCTTGGGTCTTAGAAAATAAAATCCTCTTAAACAAACAAACAATATTAAATGTTTGTCTCAAATCTTACCACAAAATCTATGAAATAAGTAAGCCTTTAGGAGTAATAGTTGGGTGTTCGGAATGCATCTAAGTACTTTTCTTCCTTCAACCTTCTAATACTAATTTATATTTGACATGTTGTTATTTCTACATTTTTATGAACTCAACATCGACGTCTCTATTATATGATTAAAAAAAATTATGAAGCATGAAAAAAAATTAACAATAAAATGTCACTAATGTGAATATAGTATAAATAATAAGGATTTTAATTGGTTTAGAAAGCATACAATATTTTTTTTACTAATTTAAATATATATTTTTTTATATTATCTTTCTAGAAGTATCCATAAACATTCCACATCATATCTTTATCTTGTATAATTGAGACTTTAACATTTTAAACCTCTTATAATATATCTTCTTAAAAAACAGAAAAATAAAAAATGGGTATTCTTTTATCTCTATCCTTTTTTCCATTGACTAAAAATAAAATCATATACAATATTTAACTTTGAAAAGTGGTTAATAAGTATTTCGAATCTTAAATTCGGTGTCTAATAAAACTAAAAAACTTTGCATTTTCAATTTTCAATTTAATTTTTTTTCTTAAAATATAGGTTTTAGTATATTCAAAAAAAATATATATATATATAATAATAATTAATTAAAATAACTCTATCCATTGGGTACAAAGTTGAACTTATGTCTAATGGGACCTTATTTTTTAATTTTTTGTTTGGCACATTTATAAATTTTAAAAAATGTTGAGTGGATCAAGAACCTATTAAATATAAAATAAAAAATTTATTGACCTATTTGATGCAAAATTGAAAGTTTTAAAATTTGTTTCTAGTATAATGAGGTGAGAAATTTGAATCACGAACCTATTGATCCTCAATAGATACAAATGCTAGTTGAGCTAAGTTTTTTTTAGGCGAGTTTAAGAACTTGTTGGATGCATAATTGAAAGCTTAATAATTTATTAGCACCTTTTAAAAAGTTTAGGAAACTAAGTAAACACAAAGCTAAAAAGTTCGTGGACTAAACCCATCATTAAAAAAAAAAAAAAAAAAGAATTCAACATGCATTCTAATTTGAGATGGTAAGAAATGATGAATAGAATATGGGGGACATATGAAGAAACCCATGAAATTTAGAAAGAATGTCAATGTTATAGGAAAGTTGCAATTCATTTTGCTGTTTTGGAAGAACATTTAATGGAAAGTTTTAAGATTCCTTAATTAAATGTTCAATCCAAAGAGGAAAGGAAAAGGGCCATCACATGAGACAGGCTGTATGAAAACAAGAGTAGACTTAGCCAATCAATTGGCCAAATGATTAAAGAATTTGCATTTAAAGAGGTTTGAAGAAAGTGCTAAGATATTATCTTATAATTGTATTTCTTTTAAATTATTTATTGAAATTCTTGATGATAGTTCCCTCCATAACCCCTCAACTTGAGGACCTCTATCCAGTTAGGTGATATCAAATTGAGGTCTATCAAATTAGATAGAAATTTTTCAGTTGAGCTGGAGATCTAAAAAAAAAAATTATTTTAAATGACAAAATTGTTGAAAATATTAACCACTAATAACAAAATATCACACTCCATTTACGATAGATCGTGATAGACTACATCCGTCTCATAATAGACATAAATAGTAGTTTATTGTATATGGACAATAAAATTTTGCTATATTTATAAATATTTTAATTCATTTCCTATATTTGAAAACAATCCTAAATTTGATGGAATTATAAATTTAATCTATCTAAATGGTTAATTATAATGAAATATGGAATATTTTAGCAACTTGGTTTAATTTCTTTTTTGTTTTAAAATAGAAAATATGTTAATCGATCCATTATTTTTTTGTGTTCTTATTAAAGAATTTAGAGGCAAAATACTGTTAGTATTATTTATTAATTATAACTATAAAAAGGATAGAAAATAGTGTACTAAATATTTGAAGCTCTAAGTAGATCTTGTTTGGAAGTGATCTTAAGATGAATAAAATCATTTATGTTATGTTAAAAATCACTTAAACATATTTTTAATAATTCAAAATTTAATGCATAATTTTGTACTTTTAAACTCAAATTTCATACTATCTAAATTTATTTTGAATCGTTAAAATAATGTTTCAACGTGATTTTGAATATGAGTTTTATTGTCATATGAGACAAAATTTTGAAATACTAAAATACTCCAAAAACTTGTTTTCATGCTATGTATATATAAAAAGTAGAAATAATAAAATTGAGTCCTGTCATATTTTAATTTTTATTAACAATTCATAACTAAAAGTCTATATAGTAAACTTTTTTGTGTTTTTCTTTTTCAGAAAATATTCCAACACTAAAATTTAAATATATTCAATTTAAATCTCTCATTGTGAAAGATATTTTTGAATTGTTTGTTGAATTTCAAATCATATAACTTTCCACCCATTATCTCCTCAACTAATTATGTAAAAGAATAATTTCTCTGTCCTTGGAAGCACCAAATTCCAAAAGAAGCCTTTTAAAAGACAAAGGGCATGATCCACTTAGCAGAGGCTTTATCTTCATATAATTCTCAAATACAAATACTTTTCAAATAGTGATGGGAGAGAGACTAGAAAGTGACATCAAAAATGGAACTTTCAAATTCAAATTAACTATAAAGTTTGTGTTGGAAATTTTCTAATGGATCTCAATTGAAAAATTTATGGATGAAAATCAATCTGTACTATTCAATTCTAACTATGCATTTACGTGAGGATTACGAACATTTTCTTGCTTCCTATTCTTTCCTTTCTTTTCTTTTTTTCCTTTTTTTAAAAAGTATAATAGTAGTGGAGAATTCGAACCACAGATCTCTTAGATGCTAATACATCTATATGTTATTTGATCTATGCTAGCTTTGTTCTTGCTTTCCATCCTTTTGTTACTTATAAAAGAAAATATCTATACACGGAATAGTCTTGAATTATAAAGCTACAACTTCGTCGTTTGCTCTTGAAGTAGTAGACTATTACCATGCCACTTTCTTCTATTTTTTCAAGATTGTGCTCATCTTCTTGTGTTTGTGTTTCTGTATTTTTTTTATGAATGCTTAGATTCTTAACAAAACTTTATCTTTCTTGTTCATATTCCATCTCTCTTTTTTCTCATTTTATCTTTTTGTTGTGATGGAGGAGGTTTAGACATCATTAGAAATAGAATGGTGTTCCAATATAGAGAAGCAAAAAGTGAATGAAATCGAAAAAACAAGATTTTTTTTTTTTTTATTCTAACAATATATAGAATTGAGAAACTTGGACCTTTAACTTGTTGCATCGAAATTATATACCTACAAAACCAGTTAATGATATAGCAAGCAACAACAACGATCAAACCAAAATGAGCATACCTTAGCTGACATCATGTTTGTATTATCAATCTTGAAGTCAAAAGTTCAACTCCCCACCCCATATATTGTGAAAAAGAAAATAATAACGAACGACCAAAATTCATTATTTTCAAATTTCATCGGCAAGAATGAGAGGTTAATAGAATCCGAAAAAACATCCTTCCAAACTAGTAAAACAAATGAAGATTTCAAGTTTTTGTACATATGTAGACAATTAAACTTGTCTAATTCGACCATACGAGCATAATTCAACTCAATAATCAGTATTTCTACTCTTACTTTAAAGTTGAAAGTTCAACCACCACCCTAGACCAAAGGAGGAAATCATCCCATTTTTCTTTTAGTATCTATCCATCTTCGCGGAAAAAAAAAAAAAAAAAGTTCACCTAATTGAAAACAGGAAGCTGCGTATCATTGATCTCAAAATCAAACAAATGGCGGCTTTAGTTCTATTCACAATTCAAAGAAGACTACCAAGTCCTTCAAATTGGCGTCTAAAATTCTTCCTAATGGCAAATTGTTTACCTGAAAAAACTTACAGCAGCCTCCTTCGTGACCCCACGTTGCCCATCTTCTTTGTCGTTGTCTTTCTCTCTAAATCACCAAACTTTCCTCCTTTGACCTCTGACGGCCATGACAAATATGGTCGTTGAGCTTTTCAAACTCCATTCTACAAAACCCATTTCTCCGTTTTCCTTAGATCTTCGTATTTCTCTTCTTAATTCAATTTTTTTTTTTTTTGGTTAATATCTTCATATTACTTCTAAAGTTATGAACTTGAAGAACCCCAGAATTTCTTTTGGTTTCTTTGTTTTACTTCTCGTGGGATTGAGCTGGGATCAGTTTGTTTATAGCCAGAATGTGGATGGCAATCAGCTTGCCAGCCCTGCAGCACTTCCATTTATCTTGTCGATGGCCAATGGTCAGCTCTCCAATTTGAGTTCAATCATCAACACAGAACTCAGTAGCCGCTTCCGTTTTTGCTCCAGGGACACGTGAGTTTTCTTTTTAATCCTTGCATTTTCAATTCTTTGCTTTGTTTGGTTGTTGAGGATTTGAGGGAAATGGAATTGAAGTGGAATCTTGGTTTGCACTTTACTCATTTCTGGATTTCTGGGATGTGATATGAAGTTCCATTATGAAATCTTGAACTAGGAGCTTTTTTGTTTTGCTTTAGCTTAGGCCAGGTTTAGAAAAGATTTAGTTTTTGGTTTTTGAAAATTAAGCCTAAAAACACTCATTTCAGCTCTAAATATCTTGTTTTGTTATTTACTTTCTACCTATGTTTTACAAAATCAAGTCAAATTTTGAAACTTAAAAAAAAAAAAAAAAAAAAAATTAAACATTTATTTTTGTTTTTAGAATTTGGCTAATTATTCAACTCTTGTACTTAATAAAGATGTAAATCATGGCAAGAGAAAAAATAGGCTTAGTTTTTAAAAAGAAAAAACAAGAAACGAAATGGTTACCAAATAGACCTTAATGATTATTAGTAGTTCTAAATAACCAAATTTATGTGTTGTAATATCCTTTCCATTTTCCTTGGATTTTCATTCAGTCTGAAACTTGGATGGTTTTATGGCTTTTTAGGGATGCTGATTGGAACAAAGCGTTTAACTTTTCCTCTAATCTGGAGTTCTTGTCTTCTTGCTTACAGAAGACCAATGGTATGAGTAAAATCCTTGAGTGGAAAGAAAAAGAAAAAAGGGGAAATGTTCCATTTACGTAATAGTTAGCTTCAGTCACATGGTACTGATTTCTATCTTGTGTTGATTTTGCAACAGCAGATTTCACAAAGCGTCTGTGTACTGCAGCAGAAATCAACTTTTACTTTGACAGTATCATTCTTCAAAATCCTGCAAGTGGTTCCTTCTTGAAACTTAACAAGAATTGTAATTTGACATCATGGGCTTCTGGTTGTGAGCCAGGATGGGCATGCAGTATCAGTCCTGATCAGCACGTCGACCTTAGTAATTCCCAGCAAATCCCCTCAAGAATGCAAGATTGCCAAGCTTGTTGTGAGGGTTTCTTTTGTCCTCAGGGTCTTACATGCATGATACGTAAGTATTTAGTCCTATAACTGCTTGCTATTCACCATTTGACTGTAAAATCCATATATTGTTGTGGAATCATTGAAATGTTTTGTCTAATGCATACTGAATATCTTTCTTCTCGAAAATAGATCATCATTTTCATGGCCCCTTGTAAATTTTGAGCTTTTACAAGCTTGTTTTGAGCCCTTATAAGTTGCTGATTTGTGATCTTCTGTTTCTCCCCTTGGTTGTGCATAAGTCTCTCACTTTCTAAAACTATGTTTCCATCTTGTATTGTTGTGTCTCTCAGCATGTCCTTTAGGATCCTATTGTCCCGTTGCCAAGTTGAATGAAACAACTGGAGTATGCGAACCGTAAGTACAAAACATAACTCCATGTGCCACTTGTGTATGGTTTTCAGCATAATGTCACAATGAAGTTATCCATTTTCTTGTTTTTGCAGATATCTTTACCAGCTACCGCCTGGGCGGCCTAATCATACCTGTGGAGGAGCAAATATATGGGCTGATGTTGGTCGTAGTAGTGAGATGTTCTGTTCAGAAGGATCATTTTGTCCAACAAGCACCCAAAAACATCCTTGTGATAGTGGGTATTAACCTATATCTAACCACTGATTTGTTGTAAACCAATGTTTTTCGGTCCAAACTTAATTCTTTAATCACCCTTCTTAGGGTGCTTAAGAGGGCAAAGAATATCTAGCTTTCTAATCATATCTATCTACTTTGCTGCCATTGCAGATATTACTGCAGAATGGGTTCAACTTCTCAGAACAGTAAGTGCTTTGCTGAATTCCATATACTTCCCAACAGATGTCCAAGGAATATAGATTTTCTTTTGACATATTATTGATATTTAGTTATTCTACTATGGACATCTTGCAGGGTGCTTCAAGCTTACTTCATGTAATGCAAACTCCCCAAATCAGAATATTCATGCTTATGGAGTAATGCTTTTGGTAAGTCATCTACTCAAACCCAAGTGAAAATCTGAGTCTCAAATTGTAAATCAAGCATTGTGATATATTTTCAGTTTTCAATTGCTCTTTTATATGCTCATGCAGGTGGCTTTGAGCACTCTGCTACTCATAATTTACAATTTCTCCGACCAAGTTCTCGCTGCTAGAGAAAGGAGACTGGCTAAGTCCAGGGAGGCAGCAGCAAAAAGTGCTAGAGCAACAGCAAAAGCACAACAAAGGTGGAAAGCTGCAAAAGATGCTGCAAAGAAGCGTGCTAGTGGTCTGCAAGTTCAACTATCACGAAAGTTTTCGCGTGTGAAGAACTCGGATACAGAAAATTTTAAGATTTTGAATCAACCCGAACCTGAAACAGATGATGGTTTTTCAACTTCACATTCACATATCCCAACCACGTCATTGGCATCGTCTGAGCACATAGAAGGAAGAAAAGATAACCGGACTGATCTCATGGGGATAATACATGAAATTGAAAAAGACCGTGATGGTCATGAAGGCTTCCATTTTGAATCTGGGGGAGATGGTATTGACAAACATATGCCAAAGGGAAAGCATTCAAGCACTCGCAGCCAGATTTTTAAGTATGCTTACGTGCAACTTGAGAAAGAAAAGGCTCAGCAGCAAGAGGACCGGAATCTTACTTTCTCTGGGGTAATTAAAATGGCAACTAATCCTGAGAATAAAAGGCGCCCTCCTATTGAAGTTTCTTTCAAAGATCTAAACCTTACTTTGAAAGCAAAAAACAAGCATCTGTTGAGGTGTGTCACTGGAAATATCAAGCCTGGCCGGATTACTGCTGTTATGGGACCATCTGGGGCTGGCAAAACAACATTTCTTTCTGCTTTGGCTGGAAAAGCAATTGGATGCAAGAATACAGGTTCTATTCTAATAAATGGAAAGAATGAATCAATTCTGTCCTATAAAAGAATTATGGGATTTGTGCCTCAAGATGATATCGTACACGGAAATTTGACAGTGGAAGAGAATCTATGGTTCAGCGCAAACTGCAGGTATTTGAACTTTTCCTCTTTGCTTAGTTCTTCATCTACTTCAAATTTATTTCATTTAATGCTTTAACTTGTAACTGTTTTGACCATCTTGACTGCGGTTGACTACAAGATGAAAACTTTGATTTTCTGGATTTCATAACTAGTTTCCTTTGTTCTTCATGTTTAAATTATTTTCTCTTAGTAGTTTATCATGATTTATTCGTTCAAAGGAATTTCCCTCATCTCAAAGAAATAAGTCAATAGAGTTCCTTGTGTCTGTGTGTAACTACTGATCAGCTGACATCTGAAATCAAGCTTATAAATGATGATCATCATGTGCTAATAGCTTGAGTGATAGATGGTACTAAAGAAGGACATCACATTGAAATGAGTGGGGATGAACAAATAAGCTAAGATTCTATACTATGTAATGAGGAATATGTCAAGTGCCCTGTGAGAAAACTAGTTACACGTTGAGTCCTGTTGAGGAATTGGGAAACCTTCTTGAAAGCACGAGATAGGCAATTGAGAGAAAGTGATTACTTGATATGGGAAATTGATGCATGGTCTGACTTGAGCTTATTTCTGGCATAAGCTTCCTCTAGTGCATATTAGCTTAGCAGCTATACACATACATTTAAATAGGCATATACCAACATTTAGTTTGATTACGTTATGCAGTGAAGAAAAAGTTATGAAGTCTCAAAAGTTGAAATTTACTTATATTGTTTGATGTTCGAGACTGATAACTATTTCATCCAAGAACTATTGACAAACTTATTTTCCAGAGATTTGCATATCCACTTGTCTGGGTTTGTAAATGTGGCTTTTTAATGTATTATTTTGGTTGCTTCTGCTAAGATTCATTACTCTCTGTAAGCATTTTGATAATGGACTACTTACTGTCATTAGACTTTCTGTGGACCTATCCAAAGCGGATAAAGTTCTCATTGTTGAAAGAGTTATCGACTTTTTGGGGCTCCAGACTGTGCGGAGCTCCTTGGTCGGGACAGTGGAGAAGCGGGGAATCTCTGGAGGTCAAAGGAAGAGGGTGAATGTTGGATTAGAAATGGTGATAGAGCCTTCAATTTTGCTGTTAGATGAGCCAACATCTGGTTTGGACAGTTCTTCTTCCCAGCTGCTTCTTAGAGCACTCAGGAGAGAAGCTCTTGAAGGTGTGACCATCTGCATGGTGGTTCATCAACCAAGGTAAATTTTCCAACCATACATATGCAAAAATCTACTCTTCTAACTATCTTTTTAGCTTGCTTGCCTGTTTGATTATGTCCCTTATTTACTACTGTTCGAAATTTTGCTTCAGCTACACCTTATTCAAAATGTTCGACGATTTGGTTCTTCTTGCAAAAGGCGGTTTTACCGTTTATCATGGACCAGCAAGGAGAGTTGAAGAATACTTTGCTGAACTTGGAATCAACGTCCCGGAGCGTGTTAACCCTCCAGATCACTTCATTGATATTTTGGAGGGTATAGTGACCTCTAATGCAGATATTAGCTATGAAGAGCTTCCTGTTAGATGGTTGCTTCATAATGGTTACCCAGTACCCGCGGATTTGCAGCAGAACTCAGTCAGACACTCTACGAGCACGACAGATGTGGAGCAAATTAATGGAACAACAAACCGTGTTCTTGTCGAGCGACAACCTTCTTTAGCTGGGGAGTTATGGCAGGGCATGAGAAGTAATGTTGAGGAGCATCATGACAAATTAAGAATGCATTTGAAGACCAAAGATCTGTCCAATCGAAAAACTCCAGGCATACTTAAACAGTACAGATACTTTCTTGGGAGGTACATTATATTTTTTTCATAATTTTTCCAATTTTGGAAAAGAAATATAACAATTTACAACTATCAATTAGAAATCTTCAACAAAAATGATCTCGAGATATTCAATCAATGGTGGCACCTACCTAAGATTTAATATACTGCGAGTTTTCTTGACACCAAAATGTTGAAGAGTCAAGCAGGCTATCCCATGAGATTAGTCGAAGTGCACGTAAGCTAACCCAGACACTCACGGATATCAAGAAAAATAATGATAAGAAAAATGATCTTGAGATATGTTGAGTTAAGCAAGTCTTCATGATCCAGTTCTCAGAGCTTTACACCTTTGTACATTTTCATTTTCTTGATCTCCTATCATTAATTGCTGACATATGGTCTCTTCATAACCATGAATTTTCAGAATTGGTAAGCAGCGATTACGGGACTCGAAAATACAAGTTATAGATTATTTGATCTTACTTCTTGCTGGTGCCTGCCTTGGATCTATTTCAAATGTGAGCGACCAGTCATTTGGTGTTAGTGGCTACGCTTTCACCGTAATTGCAGTTTGTAAGTCACCAATTTTTTGTGCTGCATGTCCTGTCTGATTTATTTCTTTCCATGAATTCAACATATTTGCTTAATAAGAAGGCTGTTATACTATTACCTCTGCTCGTTTTTTCGCGCATAAAGAACCTAAATCTATAACCACTGACCTTGATTCTGTCATTGATTTCAGCTCTTCTAGGAAAAATTGCAGCTTTGAGAACATTTTCCTTGGATAAGTTAGAGTATTGGAGAGAGAGTTCTTCCGGGATGAGCAGTTTAGCTTACTTTCTGGCAAAGGACACAGTCGACCATTTCAATACAGCGATTAAGCCGTTGATGTATCTCGCTATGTTCTATTCCTTCACAAACCCAAGATCTTCCTTTACAGATCATTATGTTGTTTTACTCTGCCTTCTATACTGTGTCACCGGCATTGCTTATGCTTTGGCCATCCTCTTCCAGCCAGGTGCAGCCCAACTGGTGAGTTAAAGCAGTCCATAAACAAGTTCTTAGCTTGCTGATTTGAGTTTCCGTGTTTTCTTGTGTTTTCACTAACAAAAAATCTACTGTTTTATGCAGTGGTCAGCCATTCTTCCTGTTGTTTTAACCCTCTTTGTAACAAGGACTCAAACTAGTTCAGCATTGAAGACCCTGTCTGATCTTTGCTACCCTAAATGGGCTGTGGAAGCATTGGTGGTTTCAAATGCTGAAAGGTATGACTGAAGTTTCCTTTTAGAGCAAGTACAGGTTTTTGTAGGTATGCTTAGAATTACCCATTTAGCACTTTTGCTGTCTGTCAGCTGACTTATTAGCCATGTTGAAATTCTAAAAACTGAAGCAATGATCCTGAAATTTGTTCTTAGAAAAAACCGCCTTTTAAAAGAATATACAATGGCACACATAAAAGACACACTCCAACAAGAAAAAAGAGTATAAAGGAAACGACTCCAATCCAAAAGAACAAGACCGTCCTCATATTTACAAAAAAAGGTTTAGCAATCAACCCCCATAAGGGGGCGTTAAACCTAGCCACGTCTCAAACTTTCTCACTTGATCTTTCAACCTGTCCAAACATTCCATTATTCCTCTCGATCCAAAACCTTCACTAAACTGTAAAGATGCTAGTCTGCCACAAAACTGCCTCTCTTAAAGGAAGAACTAGAAAATGATTTTGTTGACGAAATTGTTATTTGTAGACATAAATGATTGAAAGAGCAAACTTTCTAAGATAACTGGCTCTGTTCTACAGGTATGATGGAGTGTGGCTGATAACTCGCTGTGGAGCTCTGAATCGAAGTGGTTTTGACCTTCATGACTGGGGCCTATGCCTACTCCTTCTAATGGTCACAGGTATAATTTTTCGGATATTTTCGTATATTTGTATGTTGATCTTTCGAAGAAAGTGATGCCTTAGCTGCGCGATTCAGTCCCCTCTGCCATTTTCTTGAAGTAGTTAGCAACATAGAGCAACAATACACCATTTTCAGGCACCTCAGAAGTTTTGGACTTGCCCATCACATGAAGATCCATTTCAGAGGTTGTATATATTTTATGTACTGATCCTTAATTCTTTTATTTAGCAATGTTACTTCTTCAGGCTGAATCTTTGTATACTTATGGTGAAAGTTAACAGCAGATAAGCCAAACCATGTTTCTCTCTTTGTATATTTTTATATATAGTAGTAGTTACTTACCATTAAATATGTCTATAATGTAACACGTTAGAAATTTTCAACCATCAAATACTGTAGATTTGAGTTTCCCTTATCTAGGATGGTTTGTCTTGTTATTGTCTCTTCTAATGTAATTCTCTAGGTAGTTATGTTAAAAAACAAAAATTCCGTAGCAATATGATATTAAATTTCTATTGGCATGTTGATATTCTCACATGGCCATAAATTTGAATATCAACATAGTGGATTAATCAACATTTTCATTATCATTATAACAAGAAAATTCAAAACTAAAATCACTATTAAACACATCTTTATTCACTCAAAATAGATTTAGTGTTTGATATTATACTTTTAAATGCACTTTTCATACCAGATTATGAATTATTAAATTCATGTTTCGAAATAATTTTAAACCTTAGAAAAATGATTTTGATTTTTCCAAAATCATTCCCAAACATGTTCTTACACTTGTTTAAAAAGTGTGAAGTGCAAACTATTTATTGCTTATTTAATTAATTTTTTCTTATATATATATATATATATTTTTGTTTTCATAATTTTTTCAAAAAAAAAAAAATCATAAAATGAAGCTCAACATTTCCATCAACATACATATTTTTAAACCTTGTTATTTGCCTCCACCTCATCTGTAACTAGAACGAGTTGAGAAATCTTCATCCTTCAAAACCTATCTCCACCTGGGGATTTGTTTCTCAATAGAGGAAAAAACTTAGTCAGACCATTTCATTTGAAAAGCCCCTTCATGTGTGTTTGTGCGAGCAAATTTTATATAGAGCGAACAAAAGGGGAGAGATTGGTTTTGGGAAACTTTGCTAGTAACATGACTTGAAACATATTCAAGAATGCTTCTCAAGATGGACGTCCTCCAACATCCGCCAATCAGGACTCTTTACAAAATACAAATTCTCTCCACATTCGCAACAAAAAGGAGAGTTAATCCTTTTCTAAAGGATGATACAACCTTTCCATGGTATACCAGCCTCAATATCAACCTTTTGGTTTTGCTTCCATTCCAGCCAGAGATATCATCAGTTAACTTGAGCAAACTATACAAATCTCTGAATAAATAAGTTTATGATCACTACATGACTATCAGTGAACCTAAGTTTAGAAGTACAACACTACATTGAGCTTCTTCAGCCCTTTCTTGACTACAGATATCCCACTTGCTTATAAGGAAACAAACTGACCTGAACAATATTCAGGCGGGTTGATCGACATAGTGCCCAGTTTTTCGTCTATGTCGACTATAATCTGACACAAACCTGAAAGACAGGCCACAGCCTTCTACCTTGCATTTGTATGGCCGCTCTCCTGTGTGCACCCGAATATGCTCGGTCCTAGCCCACGCCCACTTGAATGACATGGAACAACCTTTCCATGGGCACTTCAGAGGTCTGTCATCATCGTGCACGCGCTGGTGAAACATCGCATACTTGTGGGAGCTGAACCTTTTTCCACATCCTTCATGTGGGCACTGGTTGCGTTTGTGCAAGGTTAGTTCTGCCTTGGTCTTAAAACTCATGCGGCAGCCTTCAAGGTCACATTTGTAAGACCCTTCCCTAATTTCTTTCTTAAGCTTTGGTGTAACACTGTCAGACCGTTTTTTTACTCTATTTCTCTCCGGTTTGTCCTCTACTGTTATATTGACATCAGTGCCACCTCTATTAGTTAAATTCTTCCCAACCCTTGGCCTCAACCCTTCACATGGACTTCGTATAAAATCACAGGAAGTGAGCTCATTTTCAATTATAAGCTCCTCATCTCTCTTTCTTTTCCTTCGCTTGACCACATTTGATCTAGACTTGTGCTTTGATGAACAAATTTCAGTAGCATCACGGGTCTCCGATGGATTAGAAAGCAGAGGATTCTCAATATGCTTATTTCTACTCATATCTGCACATTCAAAGTCATCATCTTGAGTGAATTCACCAGTCAAGTTTTCTCTATCACAGGGCTCTCCATTAACTTCAACATCCATGGGCCAACTTTCCCCTGGTATGCAAGAGTTAGAACCAGGTTCATCCATTGGAGTTCTAGGTTCAGTAGGTGCTTTCTCGACCCTGGTACTTGACATCAAAGTATCAGAAAGG
This sequence comes from Citrullus colocynthis, assembly GCA_031780015.1. Taxonomy (NCBI): domain Eukaryota; kingdom Viridiplantae; phylum Streptophyta; class Magnoliopsida; order Cucurbitales; family Cucurbitaceae; genus Citrullus; species Citrullus colocynthis. The sequence goes on from QLSR01001484.1 coordinate 71,862, forward strand.
TCGTCTCTATCTTCCTGGCTTCCAAGATTTTCGATAGATTTTTCATCTGCTAAACAAGACGACTTTTGAGCTTTCAACTGAACGTCAACACCAGAAACAGATTGAATTTCAACATCCGCTTCAAATGTCTGAAGATTATGTACTAAATCATTTGATGTCACAGCATTGCATAAATTTGTGGCTTCACAAACCACCTTTGAGACTTCAGGAGTTCTGTCCCTCGAATTAGAAGTAGCAACATCTGGGGTTCCAGTATTACTTAAATTGGGTTCATTCTCGTAGCTTCTAGATGTAGGTTTCATTTCTCGTTCTGTTCTATCATCCAAATGACCAAATTGAAGCTGAATAGCTGAATAATGCTGCAGCTTTATTGGGATAAAACTACAAGAATCTTCTTCTGTATCTTTTGTTATGTCAGCAATCTCAATTTCTTCTCCCACATCGCCGTCACTAGTCATGCCAGCACAAGCTTCACCACTCAAATTCCTTACGTCTTCATTGTCCCACAGTTTTGAACTCTCAGGATGGATGGAACTATGTAAACCTGAGGAGTCGACAAGATTAACTTCATCCAAGCACACATCAGCTCCGGCATGTGATTGACCCTCAGAAGTAATATCACATTCCTGATTTTTTTTATTGCAACTTTCAATAATTTCTTGCTCTTGATGTATTTCAAAAGATACATCAATGGCATTGACATTTGGTAGTACAGCTTTTTTATTTGGCTCACTTTTGTCTTGAAGCACTGCATCCTGCTGATTGCTCATCCCACTTGAATCAGGAATTACCAACTCTGATGTATTGCTTCTGACACTCCTAACATTACAAAGGTCACTTGAATCTCCACTGCTAGCTGGCTGTGTAACAGAACCAACGCCTATAGAATTGCCCGATTTCTTGTTCCTTCTGTAGTATTGGAAAAACTTTTCTTCACTTTTTGCTATTCTGCAATCAGACTTTTCCCCCCCAACTTCATCCTTAAGTGGCATGCTCTGGAATGGTTTGCAATGCTGCAGGTGATTTATCTTCTTTGAGCGTGATCTTTTAGATAGCCAATTGAGGGCGGAGAGATTGAAGCCATGGTCTCTGGTGAGGAACAAACCACCCAATGCCAATGCATGCTGAACTTGCTGTGTTGGGGAGCTTTTTCTAACTTTAATACAGTGTCGCAAGTTGATTCCTAATCTAGAGGTCCAATCTTCTCGACACTCGTCACGATCTTCATCAATTGCAAGATCAATTAACCTCAGATCCCCCTCAGATGCAATATCCAATTGAACATCGTTGTAAACAAAACTGTTCCCAATTTCCTCTGCTATTGCCACTGCATTTGCCTTTATTTTATGATAATCTACCCAATATCCAAACAGTAAAGGACCAATTAATCGAATTATAAGGGGTTTCATAAACTATGAAACAAAAACTAAAGAATGACAAACCAATTAAGGCCAACCATACCTGAATGGCAAATAACAAGTACATTCGCTCCACCTTTCTTCTGCAGTAACTCTACTATTTCCACAGCATGCTGCAAGCAAAAACTTCGAGGTCTCAGAAATTTACTAAATGTGTTCCACCCGTTCTCAAACTTGGGAATTGATGCAACTGAAAGATTCTCTGAGAGACAATTAACATCGGGTACAGAAGTGGAATCTTCTGCAAAGTAAATTAGCCTGTTATCTCAAAACTAGAAGAATTTCAGCGACAGCAGAATGAATTCAATGATCTTTCAATTACATAAAATTCCTTGGTACAGAAGAATATTGGAATCATCAAATTCCTTAATACCAAAGAATACTGGTACAATAGGGGAAAAAGAACCAATGGTGACACCAAAATTATCATTTTTAATAACTCAACTCTCATATTCCAAGATAAAAATTTTGCATGTAATTAAATTTTAGCCCATCAGAATGATGCTATAGAAATATCCAGGCTATTAATTATGTAAAGATTCTGTCCAGCTTTTCAATAATTGTGGGTGTTTAAGTTCAACTGTGTACGCCTAAATATATCTCTGAATTGTCAAATGCAATGTGGAATATCAATATACAAAATAGGTAGCAACACTGACACTAGCTTATAATCTTAATTTACTAGTCCCAATCACCACTAATTCAAACCATAATTATCAGAAACTCAAAATCCAATACCAAATCAGTTGACATCAAGATACATACTCAATATCAGCTTCCAACCATAACACAATGAAATCCACAAAGGAGAAGTCAATGAAAAGGAAAATCCGAGTGACTTACAGTTTAATTACTGTTACATAAAGAAGGTAGTGAGCATACAACTCTAGCAGGTGAACCGACAGACTATAAATTTACAGGAAACTAACAGACTCATGAGATAAAAACATTCCACAATTTATTATTCATACAATCCTATACAACCATGCTCTAAGAATTCAAGAAATCAATTCAAATGGAACGCCAGACCAAACATTCACATGAAGTACTATCTTAAGAGTTAAGACATAATATCCTTCTATAACATAGGTATAACGAAGAATGGAGTATGGTATGTTATTTCTGTGCATTTCAAAAGAAAGAAATTGCCATAAAATAAATCACAATGCATGGAGGTGCTTAGTACCAGGATGAGTGCCACCAAAATGAGGAGAGCAATGAGCATCTTTTGGTCCAAAAACTCCTCCCCTTTTATGAATAGACAGATGATCAGCATACAGTTCCTTTGATGCCTTCTCTGACGGCTGTACCACAGACATAAATGGAAAACCAAGAATACCGCAAGCCACACATGCCAGTGTCCCAGAATCAACTTGGAAGTCACATGACAAATCATCACTTTCCAAGTAAATATCATTCATAGTTTCTAAATCCAAGGTCATCTCATCAATGAAATTCTGCATATTCTTGACATTACTGTCAAGACTTTCAATATGGTTGCACGAAACATTTTCTCTAGGTGAGGTTGGAAATGCAGAATTTGTATTGGCCACTTGAGAATTACTTGAATATGAAAGCATGTCTGGATTCCATAACACTGCTCGACAGCTTGATTCTTTTTCAAGGAGAACAGATAACATATTATTTTCTCTTAAAATGTCCTCAACAAACCCTTTCTTAACCATCAATTCTCTCTCTTCCTTTTGCCGGTCTCTAAGCCGTGAACTCCGGACACCTGGAAGTAATGATCTAGGTACTCTGAGATCCAAAGATGCAAACAGAACAAACATGGGAGAAGCAACTGGTTAGATGATTGCTGAAGCAGAGACACGGCAAGTGAATTAATTCAATTTGTTGATAGATGCAATAAGAAGAGAAAATACATAAAATATACATAAATCAGGTATAAAGTGAAAAGTACATCTAAACATAAAATATAACTGGTCAACTCAAGAAGGTAAACACCATCACCATCATAACTACTATTTTCATCGGGACAAAAAAGCTTGTCAATGATAGAATGAAACGAGATGCAGAGCTGCAAACTCCTTATATTGTAACCAGCAATCTTTTAACTTAAAAGGCATGAGCCCCACAAGTCCCATGTAATCTAACAGAGAAGGAAATGATTCGAAGTGCTTCTGGTCTTGGTCTTCCTCACAACTCTAGAGTGTTTGAGTTCGGAAATAGAAACCCCAGAGAGAGAATTCATCTGTGAAGTCTGAACAAGCTGGGCTCCCTCATATTAGACCAAGTGAACTGACTGTTGATGATGACCATAAAAATTTTGGTACGGAATAAGCCATCAATGCATTCAGTAACCTTTACATAATTTGAGTCAAAGATTTGGAATCGTATATGAATTGAGAACCACTTAAAAACACTAAAATCCCCACCTATACACTGACAATTTTCAAGTAAAGACCAGCAAGATTTTCAAGAAGCCCATCCTTCAGCACCATCCAGCAAAAGAAAACTGATAGAACAAGTAGAACCACTAAAGATAACTTGCCTCACCACCAAGAAGTCTCAACCTAAAAGTACAAAGATGCCTCCAGATGCCTAAACACCTTGAGGATTAACCGGTTAATCTTCCTAGAGGTACAAAGTGACTTGACTTGAGAATCTCCCCATTGTTAAGGAAAATCATTAGCTAGAGCTGTTGTGTTTGATTACTAATGTTCTGTTAGTTGGCTTAGCGCTAACTTGAGTAATTTGGTTGTAAGATTGGTTATTGGATGTTATTCTATTAAACAACCTTCTTGATGTACTTGTATTTAGCATATGGCTTCCATATAAAGCCACTTCCCTAGAACACTTCATTCTTAAGAGAATTCTCATGTAAATGGTAATAGCCATTTCAATTATTGTAACATATTACATGAATACCGAGGTTAAATTTGTCATGTCATATCCTCGTACTAACATAAAATTAAATCATATAGCCAGCCAAGCTTCAAATAGGAATCATGGACATCAGTCTAGCAAAGATGAGATGTAGGTCTCCATAACTATAATGGAGCATGGTTTATTCAACTTTTCCCAAATCATATGCTCTGTACAGATAAAGATAAACTGGTGAAATGTGTCAATACCAGTTATAACACCACATATTTTCATTTAGGGCAACCAAGAAGTAATAGATTTTCAATACAGCTACTTCTATAAAGCTGTTTTGGCAACGAGCAACGCAAGAACTTAAATTCATCCCTTGACAAACAAATATAAGATAAGCATACCAACAAAAGATAAACAAACCTTGAAACAAAGGACATTGTCAAAAGGTATAGGAGTTGCTGATGAGAAAGCATGGGAAGGTAATTCATTGCAGCTCTGCGAACTGCAGCATCCTTGGCCACGCTGAGCCATTGTGGAGTTCCAAAATTAGCAGCCTCCCCACAGTTAAAGCCTATTTTATCGCAAAGAATTTAATCAAAATATAGAAATGTGTTCTCCATCAAATATACAAGAGAAAATGTGATAGTACACCGCGAAGAAGATAGAACACAAACATGGTAAAAACCAACAATGGCCATTCTAAGAGACACCACTCGGGGATACAGTTGAAAATTCACAAATATCAATAATCGGCTACTTTATCAACAATATGTTTGCATCAAAAACAAGAGAGTTAATTCATTTATCAGCACTACTCCATAAAATAATGTACACCAGGGTAAACTGGACGACGCTTGATGAAACGAAATATAGTTAGAGATATGACTCAGAAAATGATAAGCAGCATGTTGTGCAGTTGTGGTCTTACACTCAACTAGTAAATTATAAGTTCAAACTTCAAGTTCAACAATAACAGAAAAATTAACAGCAAAGTAAATAGCTATCACCCTAAATTTTAACATGGGAATTTAAGAGCATCTTAAGACTAGGAGGAGAGTGAGCTTAATAGCCTCTAAACTTTCTCCAGCTCATTCAAAAAATTTCATGTCCATCTGAAAGGTACCTACTCTTATAGAAGAGCTATACATACATTTATAATATCAAAACTTAATACATATAAAGAAACCAGAGTAGACAAGTTAACAAAACTACCACATAAAAAGTGTGCCGAAAGTAGACTTTGAAGCATCATGATGCTAGTAAACCCATAGTATACCTATACCAGTATGATAAGAAGAAAATTCAAGAGAATTTACCGTGACTGAACCCAACGTGGTAAGCCCTTGGAAAGGTGACAACAAATTCTCCTGGGTTCTGGATTAACCTAACGGAAAACACTAAAGTTAACATGAGGAGAACACCAGCAAGGACATCTAAGAAAACAGAGCAAGTATTAGTCCAAGCTCCAAAACAATTAACTTAAGAAAATGTGGAAGCAATGACATTTCAAGAAACTTACCTGCAACAAGGAATACCTGATGCAATCACTATCTCAGGAGATAGGAGTGTTGTCTTCTCACCCAGTAATGTAAGAGCAGCTGGGAATAAGAGTAACTGAACATGAGTTATAACAATGACATGAAAGAAAGAAATCTACCTAGTTCCAGAATGATAAGAACCATTCAACTAGTAGAAGATGAGTTAATTGAAGTAATCTAACTTCTATAATTCCCTCCATTGAGTTTCAATTTTCATCCAACGAGGCACCCTTTAGTGGCTGCTTAAATGAGCTAGACTCTATTTTGGTATGCATTTTATACTTTTAATCGCCTTAGTGAAAGTGATTTAACACAATTGTTTATCCCTAGGTGGTTGACACTACCCACCATAAGCCTGAGATTCTTACTACTTATTCAAAAGCAAATGCGTAGTCTCCAGAAGGGAGGGAGGGGGACTTCTTAAGTAATTATCTCCCCTTTCATTGGCTACTTTCTTGATCTAGCATTTATTTTTGTGTGGCCTTACCATACTTCCAATCCCCTAAATAAAAGTGGCTTGTTTAGCAAGAAGAAAATGGAAATCTACAAGAACTTTTTATTTCTATTATAAGAAGAATGTATTAGGAAATGCTATCCTAACCTCCCACCCCATAAAAAATGCAAACACACAATTGCTTAACCAAAATGAATTAATACCTAGGTGGTCGACGCTGCCACCATAAGCCTGAGTTCTTACTACTTCCTCAAAAGCAAATGCCTGATCTCCAGGAATGGAATACCAAGTTTTTGGAGAGCCTACGTGAAGAAAATTCATGCTATGCAGCTCATGATCTTCAACATGCCAAGCAAACCAACTGAACAACATGCCAATGTAAACCATTGGAGAAGTAACCCCCGGAATGTCATCTGGCATATAACGCGTAAGTGATCCAGGAGACCGTGCAATTACTTGCAAGTTCCAAGGGCTATTTGAAAGCCTCCAACCCGCCGTCCCTTCCATGTTAGTACAAGAATCTGAACTCTTTCCTCTCGAATTGTGTGAAACATCCTCCGAGGAAACTGTGGAAGTAGATGGTTTCAACATCTCTGGACTCGTATTCAGATCATTCCTGTTAGAAATGCCTTCATTATCCCGACATGGGGAATCTGGCAAAGTTTGCATTTCCTCACTCTTAGGTTCAGAAGACCGTTCTTTACTTCGGTGATAATAGTTCCTCTTCCTCCTCCTCCTATGGAAATAACGAAATTTCCCCTCGGGTTCTCCAAAAGCAGATCCCGGAACATCATTTGCATACTCCACATAAATTGGTTTATCACTAGCTGCCTTCCAAAACAAAGATTCTACAACAAGAGGAGAAGGCTCCTTAATCCCACTTAACACACTGCGAGCAAAAACCTTCGACTTAGACTCAAATTGCTCCAATGTATAAACCTCCCCACTTTGCCATACTTGTTTATGAACTCCAAACTGCGGATTTTGAACTACCCCTTTCGCTTTCCTAACGCTCTGCCCCAATTCTTGATGTCTAGTAGTAAAAACAGCCCGAACCTCCCCCTCGTTTGCACCATTTAGGTCACGACTTAACTCTGTGGACCTCAAAAGAGATTTGTTCAAGTTACTAATGACATATTTCTTGGAAGGCTTGGGGAATGGAGGGATAATCTTACAAATCCCAAAAGCACTAGCTTCCTTTTCAATTTTAGATATGTAAGCAATTGGGTCGGCAAATTCAGTATCAGTCGGCCGAAACTCCGGCGCGAAGGGCAACCCTTTGAGCCATTTGGGTATTTCGACACTACCCATTAGACAAAGAAATCACAGTTCCGACTACAGAAATCAGTGCCCACCATAAGTTGAGATTAAAAAAAAAAAAAACCCAAAACTCGCTGCTCGTAAATCTATTATTATGATGAACACCGACTACATGGCAAGGTGATGGAAACCCTAACTTTGAAAATTACAGAAAACAGTTTTGTATTGTATCGGTGATGAAATTACCGCGTATAAAGGAAAAGGACCATGAAACTTGAACAGAGAAGGAAAATATCTTCGAAATTGAAGAAAATAAACAAGAAACAGCACCTGTAACATGAAAGATAATGGATAAATTTGACCTTCTAAACAACCCCAAAGCAATGAGAAAGAACCAACGAAGACTTCTCTCACGAGTGCCCTATTTATTCTGCGCATGATAGCAAATAAGACTGAACGACTAAAATACGCCGTATTTTGTGTCATAGCTGCTTAGCTGTATTACTTATATATGGATTATGGAATTAAAGTACTAATTTATAACTTCCTTTTGTTTCTTTCTTAAAAAAAAAAAAAATTAAAATATGTTAAGAAGATTATAAACAAATTAGATGTCCATTATATAACTAAGCATAGTTAAAAGTCATGTGTCTACTAATGACACATTCTTAGTGGCCATGAAATATCACCACTTACTTGCCAAATTACCTATAAATAAAAGCTTTTGGTGGATATTGTAACACAAGCATTAGAGAGAAAAGAAAAGAAAGGATTGGTGAAATTTGAGAAATTTTATTTTTCATAAAATCTCACTTTCTTTATTTTAGTTTATTTTAAGTTTATTTTATTTAATTTGGTTATTTTAATTTTTTTATATTATTTTATTATTTATTATTTTAATATTATAATTTCTCAATTTTCGTGTTCCCGTTTTTCCGTCATTTTGCTTCTCAATTTACAACAAAATACTATTTTACTTCTCAATACTTTCAGATTTGTTTAATTTTAATTCTTATATTTTTAATTGTCCAATTTTAGTCTCAGCACTTTCAATAAATCTTAAATTCAATTCAAAATTAATTTTTCTTAAAATTGATTAAATAATAATAATAATTTTTACGAAAGAGAAATAAAATATGTGAATATATATTCAAAATTTATAGTAAAAATGCTATAGATAACAAAAAAAAAAAAAAAAAAAAAAAAAAAAAAAAA
>QLSR01001484.1:81040-130640 GCA_031780015.1 Citrullus colocynthis
AAAAAAAAAAAAAAAAAAAAAAAACTTTCTTTTGTTTTCATTTAAACATGAGGGGAAAGTTTCTATTATTCCTGCACTATTATACTCTCTTAGTTCATATTATAAATTTGTTATTACAAATACTAGTCAACTCCATACAAATATCAATAACTCTCGCTTAATTTTTAAAAAAAACATGTTGACATGACATGCAATCAATTGACTTATACTTTGATTTGAATATAACTCAATGGATAAAGTATTATTTATAATTAAGTTTCCTTTTTTAAGAGTATATATATATATAAATTAAAAGTAAATATTTAATCTAACACTCCATAAATGTAGGTTGGGTAGACAATTTGAATTTTGTTTTTAGTGCAAATTATGAAAATAATATTTTTATGTTATTAGTGTATCCTATTTTTCAACTTGAAAATTTTAAAATGTATGATTATATTAAGAAAGATAATATATACACCGAGATTTTAGCATACAAAATATTCATAAATTAATTAATATTGGTTTCTACAACTAGTTTTATTGTTTATGAATATAGTATCAAATAATATTTAAAATTTTGTTTAAATTGAATCCAATTTCTAAACTTAATACCAAACACATGTATAGAAACATGAAATGAGCTCTGTTTCGATACGATTCATTGTTTTTAAACTTTTGTTTTCAAATTACTCACCAAAACAACCCTCTAACCTTTAAGAATCTTGATGACAAGTTTTGAGTAAATAGTTGACAAGCTCACGTTGGTGACTCTAAATCATTAAAATGTACCATTTAAAAATTACATGTGTCATTGATTTAAATAATACAATTAGTTTGAATTAAAATAATTATAATTTATATATATTATAGTCACTTTAATTTATGGGATGTAAAACATCTCGTGAGTTCAAAGTTAAATTTACTTGATTTTTATTTTTTTTTACTTCAATAATATTCGGGTGAAGAATTTAGATTTATAAATTTTATAGTCGATTGAGTTATTTATGTTGATTAAAAAAAAGAAAAATCTTGCTTCCATCAGAACTTTAGGCAGAGAAATATTGATATCCTCCATTATTCATATGTAAGTGAAAGGTTGTTGGAATTCACAAAATTGATTCTAGAGACATATTTTTTTATTTAAAAAAGAAAAAAAAAGTGAAGGAGGGGTATGATAACAAATACTATTGAGTAAAATTTAGGTTTTCATTTTGTGTTGTTGGGAATTAAAAAATGACACTTTAAATTTTTGAGGTTTAGAAAATAATTCTAAATAATTTGTAGGTTAATATTAGTTAAATAACACTCACCTTCACTCAATTTACCATTTAGAACTCATTTTTGAAATCTCAAAGACCAAATAGAAACTTAAACTTCAAACATTAGACACCAAAAATATAATCCTTATCCGATATTATTCTCATTAAAATATATCAAAGTACCTTCATGTTTGAAGCTACATGTATTTTTAAAATGTCTTTATCTTAGAGGAAATAATTTTCTCATTCTAGTATGTCTTAATTAAGACTTAAGACTCAGCTAACTTTTGTCAACTCATCATAACTCAATTGGTTAAGACATTACACTATTCAAACAATTCTTTTATTCTAATATTTGAATTGTATTTAGACTACGTAACAGAAATATCGTAAACATTTTAAAAACAACCTTTTTTTTATTTCACGACCTAAAGCTACTACTATTTACTATACATATTAGAATTTAGAAAACATTAAAATAAAACTTGGGGAGTGTTTGGTCCATCAACTTCATAAGTGGGTGTTAAATAACCTAACTCCACTAGCTTCAACACTATTGAAGTTTGCACATTTATCGATGAACTTTATCTTTTTCTCTTTTTTTTTTGTACATTTATTAAAAAACTTCATCCTCATAACTTTATTTGAAATATAGACTTCCTAGATCCAACGTGATTTCATAATTCAACTCTTAGCGCACTAAATATTTTCGTATATTTTTTTTATTTTCTTGAGGCTATGAATTTAAATATGTTGTAGCTAAGAAAGTTAACTTTCACCATCCCCTCCCCCATTTGATAATATTGCATGCATGTGAAGGAAGTCCCCTTCTCCCTTCCAACCATACAAATCCAATCCTTCTCTCTATTTTCTCTTTAAATTGAGTAAAGAAAGAGAGGGGCAAAAAAGGCAATGATTGGAGTGTGGATATTGGAAATCTTTGCAAATCTGTTGGCCATGAGGTTGATGATGAAAGGTTTTGATATGTGTAGGTCATTAAAAGAGAAACCAGAAGATCATTTTTTTTCTTTTTTTCTTTTTTCTTTTTATTTATTTTTTTTATTTTCCCTAAAAACCCAACAAACAAAATGTTTGAAATTTTTGTCTTCAAGCTGATTCTGTGTGCTATAGCTATAGGTTTTTGTTTCACATTAAAAAATCCCAACCCCACAGCCTCACAAATTTCAGTAAAAATTCAATATAATATTAACTTTTGGGACCAAAACAAAAATGGGGTCAAAACCACTCCACAAAATCTTCTTTGTAGTGGCAATGCGACTAAAGTCTCACATTGGTTATGATAAGAAAGATAATCGTAGATTTATAAGAGAGAACAAATGTCTCCCACAATATAAGACATTTTGTATGAAACCGACAAACCATGAGAGCTTATGTTCAAAGTGACAATATTATACTATTGTGGAGATATTTTGAAGTCCATTATCTCTAACACAAGCAAGATACCAAAATATGCCTTGTTTTAAGTCTTAACTAACCTCTATCTACATAATATATATTTTCACTTAATTGTTGCTTCATGGATAAGAAACATCTCGCAAACAAACATTTTCTCAAAGAAAAACCAGGTGTATATGTGATCCCAAAACATAAAAGATTTGTCACATAAGAGGGTTGTTTGCCAAATAGCTAACTCAATTAAGAATTTTATTACGTGGTTTGCTTTGACGACCTTAAATTTTCGCATGACTACCTATCAAACCACAATTGTTAAAAGTCTTTGCTATATTTGATTGGAAAGGTCTTTGTTAGCTTTTTTTTTTTTTTTTTTAAACCACCATATAGGCTTTGCTTTTAGAGACATCAAGGATTTTCCTTCCGTATTGATTTCACCCAAAAATTCGAACATACAACCTCTAAGATGTGTTACTTAGAGATCATGGCCTTAATCAACAAGATCACCCCCTTTAGGGGACATATTTGCTCCTAAACAATCACTTTTAACCAGGTCAACTCCTTTTCACCAAAGCATATTCATTATCCGATTAGCTTAACCATGTCATCGAGCCACATTGACATGAGGGGCATAACTCTAATACAACTTGTCAGAGATAATGAAATAATATGATATTGTCCACTTTGGACATAAACTCTTATGACTTTATTTTTTGTTTCACCCCAAAAGGTCTCGTACCAATAGAGACGCACGTTCTACCTTACATACCATGGATCTTTCTTTTATATAATCAATGTAGAACTTCGGTCACACCTCAACAATTTATCGATCTTAATAATTATTCGACCAACTCATAGTGGTTACCTACTATATTTAGAAGTTACCTGTATTTGGTATCAATGATTGTCTTGAAAAATGAGCCAAAAGTTCATCATCTAGAGAGTAATTAATTTAAGTTATCCAAAGAGGAAAGTATGCAAATTGCACCACAAAAAAATATACACAAAAAGAAGAAGAGAAACAAAAAAAAAAAAAAAACTACCAACCAACTCTGTCCCATTCCTGTTTCCTTTTTGCTATCAGTGTGTGTGGCCTCTCTTACTTATTACTTACTGTTATAAAGACATTGATATGTTCAAACAAACAAAAAAACAAACTCATTATCCATATTAAATATAGCAGTCAAAGTAAAGCATATCACTCTCTCTTATCCTTCAACCATTTAATGCATGCACAAATACAACTTCTTCTACTTTCTTCTAAACCATACTCATACATACATACACATATATATAGTTTCATATCGATTAATCTTCCCCTACGGTCGACAGGCGACAGATCAGGATATCGAGTCTCTCCTACGGTCGACAAACGACAGATCAATTAGAATCGCAGTTGGCGACAACGAGATGATGGAAGAAAAATCGAAGAAGGGGAAAAATTTAGCAACTCAAGTTTTAGAGCATGCAAAGTGGTGGTTTTGTTGGGGTGTGAAAGAAGGAAAAGCAATTCCTAAAGATGTTCCAAAGGGTCATTTTGTAGTGTATGTGGGTGAAGAATGGAAGAGATATGTTATTGAGATTGGAGTGTTGAAACATCCTTTGTTTAAGATACTACTTGATTCTGCTGAGGAAATGTTTGGATTTGCTAATGCTTCAAAACTATATTTACCTTGTAAGGAGTGTGTTTTTGTTGGAATTCTTCAATGTCTAGATTCTTCTTCTTCTTTGTAGAAATCTTACAACTTTCCCATCATTTGGAACTTGAATTGTGAGGGAAGAAAAAAAAATTGCTTTAATGAATTGGAAATGTAACCAATATTTTGTTTTCTTAATTTCTTTTGAATTCTTCGTTGGTAATTGTAGCTTTACTTCATATTCATGACAATGAAAATTGATTTTTTTTTTTTACCAAAAAAATAAGGACACGTGACAATTCAATATTGGTTCGTTAGATCTAGACTTAATTAAAGACATTAATTTGTCTAGTGTGTATAGTCTTAGAGTGTGTTTGGTTTAATTTTTCGAGCGTTTAGTTTTGAAAATAAGTTATTATAGAAAAAATTGAAGTGTTTGGCAACTCTTTGGAACACTTTCAAATTTTATTTAAACAGTTTTTATAAAAAATGCTTCAATAAAAATGAGGTTTTTGAAAAAAATATTTTTTTCTCTAATCAATCCAAACAAACCCTTGCTCTTCTGATTGTCTCATTTTTATAAGAGCATAACAAGAAAGGTTAAAGATATTTATTTTTTGGTCAACCTTTCGTCTAGTAGAACAATCTAGTTTCTAAACTTAAAAAGAGAAAATCAATTTTGACTCTAAACTTGTTTGATTGTATTAATTTTAGCTCTAAATTTTAAACTTCTTCAAATAGTACCATAAACTTAAATAAATATTGTAGTTTTAATCTTAGTTCAATTTTTGTTATTGTACCCATTAATTTTAAGAAAATTAGTTTTAAAATCTTCATAAATGAAATCATTTCAATAAAATAATATAATGTTTTGCACGTAAACAAGTTTGATTAGTGCATAAATTCACAAAATTCATAGATTTAAAAAAAAAATACCATTTTTTCCCTAAAATTTTATTGATATCAATATGCTTTTATCAATTTCATGGAATGCATAAGAGAAATTTTTTTAAATGACTTTTAGGGCATAAGGGTTAGGATTATTACAACTTTTAAAGCTTAAAATTAAGGTGGTAATAATTATCTAAATTTTTTTACTAGTTCAAATGAGGTGATTTTGAATATGTAGTAAATTTTTACTAGCTTTCTATCCCGCTGAAAGTCAGTCTTTTTTCTTTTTTTTTTTTTTTCTTTTTTCTCTCTCTCTTTTTTCTAGAGAATTTTATGGAAAATGCTGGTAGCAAAAAGAGTGATTTTTGCCCAAAATAATTTTAAATAATTACAAGTTTTTTCAATACTATTTAAGCATATTCCATATATTCATAAGTACTTCCTGCCATGTAGCTGAGAAGTTTGAAAAGTAGTTTATAATTAGTAAAAACAAGAAAACTCTTCTCACCAACTTCTGTGTAAATGAAGTTCAAATCACCCCATTCTCCATGTTAAACTAAAAAAACAGAAATAGTTTGATACTCTGTCCTAATCATTTTTAATTATGAAGTCATGTTTTTGTTAGAATGAATCCGTCCTTGGTTTTAGTTTTGTCCTTGAATTAGGTCGGTTTCGTTCTTTGATTTTTTTTTTTTAAATATCAATTTGAAAATTTTCCAAACTGACACCATCCAAGTCCCTTATCTTCTCCAACTGACCGCCTTCGGTTTGGTCTATCATGCTCACCTATACTACATGCTAAACTAAATTGGTGGTGCAAGATAACATTTAAGACTTATTTAAATTGACTAGGAAAAAACGTTTTAAAAAAATAGTCATTGTTATTTAAACTATTTTGATAATAATTATTTAAAATAAACTTTGAATTTTTTTTTTTTTTTTCAAATGACTTATTTTCAAAATGAACTCAAAATTAAATATTTGAAAAGTTAAACCAAGCACACCATTAATTTCAAATTTCAATCAACAACTTTGAGACATTGGAAAATTTCTTCAATCTCACTTGTGAGATAACAAAGCTTAAACTTAAAATGTTATTTTCTCTATCTACTCTTATGAATAAGAAACATGACATAAAATATAGAGTCAAAATTCATTCTTCTGATCAGTTTAAAGATGTATCCAAGATTACAAGCTTCAGTACTAAAGAAACGCATGGTTCAAGATTAAACTATTCAGCTTCAGAGTCTTGCTCAAATGAAAAATTTTCATCCATGTAGTGGATTGAGAAGAAATACTCAATCAAAATTGGACATTCGAAGAAGAATAGACTCCCGCGCTAGATGGATGGATTAAGGAGTAAAGATGGAGGCTTTTCATAATAATGTACCAGTGAGGATGAGGTGAAAAATTGCTTCTCCTCCACCATGGAAGAGAAGGATGTGATAGTCCTGCATTGTACCAAAGCTGTCTATTTGAAGTCGGGTTTCTCGGGGTATGTGCAGCCTGACCTTTGGATTATCACATTAGACGCATAGCAACCGGCTTTCACACAGTCTTCAATCGGCTTCTCTTGAACCAGTTGAGATAAGAATCCCCCAACAAATGCATCTCCTGTTGCAAGAACGACAATCACATATCGAAAGAGAAGAAAGCCAGCTTCAATATTGAAAGGAAAGTATGATTACGCGTGTGCCCTCGAGGTATAACTCACCAAATGATATGATAAATGGGGGATACAAAAGTATTCCAATAAAATAGTTTATGAAAGTTCCCTAAGAAAAGTATATATTGATTTGCAAATTCAACCATAGCTTAGCGGTTACGAACTACCATCCAAAGGTTGATGGCTTGGTCTCCAACTCAACAATTGTTGAACTAAAAATAATTAAACTCAGTATTTGCATGCATTTGCCAATTAAAGTAGAGAGAAGAAGACCATATACCTGCCCCATTGGTGTCAACCAACTTCTCCTTGGGCAACAAAATAACAGGGAATAGTTTTGCCTTCCCATCTTCAGCAACCACCACAGGATCGGCACCTTGAGTGATAACGGTGATCCTCTTGCGTGTTCCCGATGCCTTTGGCCACTGGGAAATCTTTATGGCAATCTCCTCGACATTGTCGGTCTAATCAGAAAAGACATCTAAACTTAGTGATCTGTGAGAGAGCTTCAGCTTAGTTTTTGGATTTGAGAGCCCAAAAGAACCTTATAAAAATTACCTCCCACCCATGAACTTTTGAGAAGGTTCTTGCTTCTGTCTCGTTTCCAAAAACATAATCCATGTACCTGTATCAAAACCAAGCCAATAGTCCATAACAACAATCCTGACCAACGAATAACTGTTGACTAGAAAGGAAGAAGTTCTACATCCATAAAGGGTAGAGAAAAGTGCACGACTTACGGCAGAGCTTTCTCCTGTACATCTCTGAAGAATTCACAAATGAAAGGAGCAGAAAGATTCATGCTGAAGACCTGAAGAAGCACAATAATTTTTCTAAGGTGCTGAAACTAGAATTCGGAGGAATTATATTCGAACATCAAGTGTGGAAATGTCACCTTGTTGTTTGCAGCAGCATGAGCGGCAACGAGTTGGATGGACTCTGGTGACACCGTCAAGAAAAATCCAGCAATATAGAAGTATTTTGCCTGCTCCACTGTTCAAAGATAAATTTGCATTGAGGTGAGGCCTGTTGTAGCATATAGTCTTTAACCCCGCGAATAAGTGGAAAATGTATGGAAGTGGGGGAAAAATGAATACCAAGCGCCCAGTTTTCAGGTTGCTTCAAGTGCTCAGTTTTGTAACAGTTCGCCGCCGACAAGTTAGCAATAAGGGACCTGCAAATTGTCAATATAAGTTATACTTAACTTGACATGAAATATGGACATTTATGGTTTTTATGCATACAAGTAAAGATATATGTTATCTGGTCGGAGGTGTTTTTTATGCATACAAGAAAAAAATATATGTTATCTGGTTGGAGGTGAAGGAAGATAGGATTTTAAGTAGAAGTATTAACAATGAAACATGAAAAGGAGTTTATCACCGGGTCTTCAACCAAAGAAATTTAAATGAACTTCAAAAAAGTAGGACAAAAGATTCACTACATTTTTTCCAAAAGCTTAGTCACATAGAAACATTTTGTTGAACATCAGAGGGAACATTAAGCAAGATATAAATAGATAGTAATACCTCTCACCACCTACAACACAGACAGCACATGTACCGGTGGGAGTAGTTTCATCCTCATAATATTGTACCTGAATACATTTGATTTGAAGTTAATCATAGACATTCATAGTTGATAATTTGAAACCACTAGAAGGTTTAAAAAATGTGCCCAGACATACATTGACACCAGCAAGCTTTGAGTTTTTCTTCATTTCCTCCCCAAACTTGTCCTTTCCAATGGAACCGATATAACTAGTAGCACCCGGAATTTGAAGCATCCACTGAAAATACCGAGAAAATATCATTGGGGTCAAAGAAGAAACGAAACTTGATTTCATAAAGCTATATTCAGGGTAAAAATGTCACTTATGAGGCTACAACCAACCTGAGCAACTTTAATGGAATTCTGAGTGGCACCTATCAGGTAACAAAAATAACGTATTTACATAAATGATCAAGTAAGAAGGGGTAAATATTTAAAAGCACTTGAAAAAAAAAAAATCAAAATACCTCCAGCAATATATTCCACATTGTCTTTAGCAGCCAGTTCCTCATACCTTTACAAATTCATCAGTAAAAGTTGTAATGTTAGGATTTAAGCTTAGAAACAAAGTAAAGAACGCACGATACAAAACAATCAACCAACACACCGCTCACCATTGAAAACAAATTCATTATGAACTGCACAATAAATATCTCCTATTTACAAATTCATTTGCCTGTTTGCTAAGTGAGAAAAATACAACTTCAAACCAATCAATCATACTTCCTCCCAAATCCTGATGAATTTGTAAGATAATTGTAGATGAAAAGAGAGTAAGAAAGAAACTCACATCGGCAAATGCTTCTCTTCGGCAAGAATAGCATTGTTTAACTTGATATCATATCTGCCAATAAGAAACATAAATTAATCTACAATACGTTGTTACAGAGCTTTTTCAAACAAAAACCAATATTAGTCGCTACTTAGAGCTTTCCACTTCCCACAACACACTACACTGCTAAAGCACCAGAAAACCTAACGTGTCTAGATCTTGTATTCATTTCTCCCGCAACCAAAGTGTACATAAAGCAACAAAAAGGGACAGATCTGCCATGTAAAACCTAAACCGCCTCAGAAATGCATAGATCTATTCTGTAAACGTCTCACTCCCTCGTTTTTGTAATGCATTGGAACAAAATAACGACATGACAAAAGAACAAACGTGAGAGAGATGGAAGTGAGCTTACTTCTGCAAGAAAGCATCGTCCACGACGGCGGAGATGTCAAGCAGGGGGTTGCCCATTCCCAAAATGATCTTCTCGTACGCCATTAGAAGTAGATTTAGAAGCTGAAGAACGAGAAAAACAAAGAAAGAACAATGAACAACTTATTAGAGAAGACGAAGAGAAAGTAATGCAGTTCGAACTTATGAAGGAGGCAACTGAGAAAAGAGTCCTGTCACGCTTTAAAAAAGACTCGAAATATGGACTTTTATTCGTGTCATCACTATGTAAATTTACCACTTTAACTCCTGCAGCTTTTTTGAGGATGTTATTTTTAGAAGATTTCAATCTATATCGCCCTTTTCTTTTTTTATTTTCTTCTTCTCAACGAAACTTTCGTAATCGAAAGGAATCTTAACTAGGATGAGAGGAACGCTGACTAGAAAGAGCGAGAATGAGATTAGCAAGAGTAAGAGGTTTAAGAGTGATTATGGTTTAAGGGATTGAATGAAAGAACTCAATCTCGCTCTTTTTAATTAGCGTCATTTTCTTCCTCTCATTCTGGTACTCGCTCCTCGATACCTGATACTGGATGCTTAATGCTCTTATATTATATGCTCTATGTTATATACTATACTCACTCCTTACTCCGCTCCTCGATACTTGATACTCGATGTTGGATGTTCTGTGTTGTAAGTTCATTCGATGCTCTAATGCTCTATATTCTATGTTTGATGCTCGATGTAAAAAAATGATGAAGGAGAAACGTAGAAAAAAAAAGACATATTAAAAAAGATATAAAAAGAAAAAAAATGCATAAAAAAATACAGAAAAGAGAATCAAAGGGAAAAAAAAAAAAAGAAAAGAAGAAGAAATTCAGAAAAGAAAAACACTACAAAACAAAGAAAATAGAATAAGAATGCATATAGGGTTAAAGTGTTTTACACAGTAATGATAGCAGACGGCCAAAATTCATTGGTTTTAGAAAAGGTATCCATTTTTTATTTAGGTCTCTTATTTTAAGTCATCTATGTCATTTACCCGCTTCACCTCCCTTTCTATTACCTTTTAAAAGTCTCTTTCATAAATTTTCTTTTTCTTTTCTTCTTTTAAAATAAATCACTTTGTGGAGAGACTCTTGCAAAAATGGCAAAACAAATTACATTAATTAGGCTCATAACCTACATATTTATTGTTTGCAAAAATGCCAAAAATGAATAAAGTTGATACACTACTGAAATACACTCAATACACTTGACTAATATATTTGATATACTTGTTTACACTTAACTGATACACTGTTGATAAATTTTTCCATCGTGCACTTGTTTATAATGTTGATATACTTAATACACTTAACTAATATATTACTAATAAACTTGATAATGATGCACTCTTTTATATTGTTGATACACTGGATTGATATATTGTTAATACCCTTGACTAATATATTTTTGATAAACTTGATAATGATGTACTCATTTGTAATGCTAATACAATATCGAAAAACTTAATAGTGATCACTTACTTATATTAATCAAACACTTGACTAATATATTATTGATATACTTGATTTATTTATATTAATCAAGCACTTGACTTATATATTATTGATATATTTGATAATGATACACTGATTTAAGTTATTAAGAAAGAAGAGGTAAAAAAAAAAAAAAAAACAACAGACCCCTCCCCCCAACATCTCTCATTAACGTCCACCATCTACCATCGATCACTCCTCTATCGACCACCATAGCCTCGCCACATGTCCAGTCGTTGGTTGTTGGTTTTTCGCCGCTTCTCTCTCTATCTTTCTTATCTCTCTTTGTCGTCCATACCATTTGCCACTTGCCTCTATCAACCATTGTCGCAATCCTCCTCTGCTTCTCCCTTTGTTTTTCACCCTCTCTATTTGTTTCTCCCTCCATTTTTCTCTCTATCTTTCTTTCTCTCCCACTGTCAATTGATTCTTGAGAACAAACATGAAATAAAAAATAATTACAAGTCCAAATTTGAAATTTTTGTCAAATTTGCAAAATATCAAAATATGGGTGACACACTTACAAAATAGCATATTTAAATTACCACTCATTACAATTTGTCTTTCATTAAAGTAACAATCTAGACTATATTAAATTTTGTTAGTAACGGTTTAGTCCCTATATTTCAAATTTGTAACAATTTAAGCCCATTTGGATTGACTTAAGAAAAAAGTGTTTATCAAAAACTCATTTTTATTTAAACTCTTTTGATAAAAAACTGTTTAGAATACCCTTCAAAATCTATTTTTAGTGGTTGTCATAGACTCCATCTTTTTCCAAAATGACTTATTTTTTAAATTAAACACTTGAAGATATATTCAAAACACGTCTTAGGTTTTTGTACTTTGCAATTTGCAACGAAGTAGTCCTTATTAAGAGAATCAAATTTTAATGAAATTTCTTACACATATAGATCGTTAAACTGATCATAAATCAAATTTTTTTTTTTAATAAACTATAAAGATTAAGTCACTACAAGTAAACACTCAATTTTAAAGGGTTTTTTTCCTAATAGGTACTAAATTTATTATCATTTTCAAAATTAGGTACTAAAATGCTATTTATTAAAGTTTAGGGACTAAATTGTTACAAATTTAAAAATATAGAGACTAAATTGTTACTTATTAAAGTTTAGGGACTAAATTATTACCAACTAAAGTTTAGAGACTGAATTGTTATTTAATGAAAGTTTAGAGACTAAAAGTAATTTTCAACATTTTATTAAAAAAAAAGTAATTAATTAATTATTAAACATGTTTTTAATTTGGGTTTATTTGATATTTGAGTTTTTAATTACCTAAAAAAATTGTAAACTATAAAAAATAAAAACAAATAAATAAAGTTGTAATTACGTGTCCAAGATTTCTAATTGCCACTTTATTTTAAATTTCAATTGTCGTATTTCCTCCTTAAATTTTTTACTCTCACTAAGTATCGTGATGTGCACAATTTCTTTAGTTCAACAATGGGATGATGGGATTCGAGTGTTTGTTATTATATTTTTCAATCAAGTGTTTGTTATTATATGTTTCAATTATCAATTTTTGTCGATAAATTTGAGCGGAAAAGAGACAACATGCGCCATAATTCAAGAATTATGTACTCATACATTGTTGGGTACAAGAAAATTGAAATGTATACATTAAAAAAATATATGGGTTTAGAAAAGTAACTTGTGTCCTTGTATGGACACAACAGAAAACAACACAATCTAACTAAGAGAAAGCGGAGTATCATTCCAATCCTTCAAACATTCAAGCATTGGATCTATCAATTTTCCATCCGAAATAGCTGAAAAAACCTTATCAAATTCTTCTCCTGGCGAAACATCTTTCTCGCCGGTCAACAATCGAGTCTCCAACGTTTCTCTAACGAACTTGTACAGTGGATAAGATCTGCATTCTTTAATTTGGTTTTCAATGGTAGGGCTCCCTTTTTCCACTTCCATTCTTGCATTTTCCACTTCTTTAGGCAAAAGTGCTTTTAATTCATCTTCAAAAGCTGTGATCTTTTGGAAGATTGAAGCACTTGGATTGTTTTCTTTTTCACCATTTTTTAGGGCATGATCCACCAACACTTGTCTTAGCTTTTGCATCAATGGATATGAAGCACTACAAGGATCATCAATATAGGCAAAAATGTGTTCTCTGTCTACGACTTGAAGCAAATCCTTTTCACTATGCCTAATTGGATGGAGATTGCCATTAAAGTGCAACACCAGAATCTTTTTTGCCACTTGGCTAACGGTGTTCTTTACTGTTTTCTTCAAAATCTCCTCCATGTGTCTTAAATCAATAGCTTGACACAATGCCACTAAATAAGTAGTGGACATAAGCTTTAAAATCTCAACAGCTTCCGTTGTCTTTCTTGATGATATCAACCCCAATGAGTTTACGTCTTGGTTATGTTGTTCAGCGCTTTGGACATGGCTGGTTACTGGATTTGCCAAGTATTGAAGCTCAGAGCAATATGAAGCCATTGCAATCTCAGCACCTTTGAACCCATAATCCAAACTTGGATTTCTACTAGCAGAGAGATTTGAAGGCAACCCATTATTGTAGAAGTCATTAACAAGTTCTGAGAATTGTGCAAACATGAGTTTACCAATAGAAGCAATGGCTAAACGAGTATTATCCATGGACACACCAATAGGAGTACCTTGGAAATTTCCTCCATGCAAAGCCTTGTTTCTTGACACATCAATCAATGGGTTATCGTTCACTGAGTTAATCTCACGTTCAATCATTTTGGTGGAGTATCTAATGACTTCAATTTGAGGACCGAGCCACTGAGGTGAAGTTCTAAGAGCATATCGATCTTGTTTAGGCTTTTGAAGCGAGTCAGTTTCGTGCAATTTTTTAGCACTTTTGACATAAGAACTTCCATCTAATATATGCTCCATAATTGCAGCTGCTTCAATCTGCCCAGGATGGTGTTTTAACTTATGAGTCAAATGATCTGTAAACTCAGGTTTTCCTTGCATAACTTCAGCAAAAATTGCTGACAAGATCTCAGAAAGGATAGCAAGAAAGTTAGCTTCAAATAGAACCATGGAAGCCAAGCCTGACCCAACTGCAGTGCCATTGACAAGAGCAAGACCTTCTTTAGGCTGCAAGTTGAAGAAACCACCACTAATCCCAGCAAGATGAAATGCCTCAATTGGGTTAAGAGAGTCACCGTTAGGCCCAATGGCCTTAGAATTAGGTCTACCAGTCAAAAGCCCAGCAATATATGAGAGAGGAACCAGGTCACCGGAAGCTGTAATGGTACCTCTAAGAGGGAGACATGGAGTTATGTTGTGGTTGAGTAATTTTGTTATGGCTTCCAAAATTTCAAACCTAATGCCAGAATAGCCTTGCAAAAGTGTGTTGATTCTCACCACCATGGCAGCTCTGGTTGCTTGTTGTGGCAATGTATGGCAAGAATTTGGATCGTTTCCAAAAATTCCAGCGTTTAAGAATCTGTTCCACGTGAAGTTAAATCATCAGTGATTAATTAAAAGTAATAATATGTTAAATTAAAGGTAATTGTTTTAGAGGGCAAAACTGCTGAAAATATTTACATATATAGTAAAATGTCATTGTCTGCTAGTTATAGACAACGACAGACAATAATAGACATCTAGCAGTATCTATCACTAAATAATAGATGATAGTAATCTATCAGTGATACACTTGACAGTTTGCTATATTTGTAAATAATGACTCATTTTGCTATATTTGAAAACAACTTTTAAATTAAGAGTTGTTTTCAAATATAGCAAAATGAGGCAAACTATTTACAAAATATAGAAAAAATTCATTGTCTATCACCGATAGACCGAGATAGAAGTCTATCACGGATAGACAATACAATTTTTCTACATTTATAAATAGTTTAGTATTTTTTCTATTCATAATAATTTTTCTTAAATTAATCCTATAGATTTTAAAGTTCATAAACCTATCCTACACCATTCAAAATTTAAAATTTACAGATGTTAAGACGTCTTTAAATTTTATATACCAATTAAATACATCTGTACAAAGTTTATGGACCAATAACTTAACCAACGAAAAGCAAAATTTTGACCCTTTCTGGAAAAAGGAAAAGGAAAATTAAGAAAAGAAATCATATTATTTTTGTACAAGTTTGAGTAAATTATAGAAATTGTTAATCTAGGAATAAGGAAATTCTATCCAAATTTATTGGTTGAAAATGACTTGTAACCCTTTGTAGCTGTCTCTTTAATAGAAAATTTGAAATTTATTTTATTAATGATTTACGTGTTAAAAAAATATATTATAAATAAAAAAATATCAAACTATTTACAAATATACAAAAATTTTACTATCTATCAACGATAGACTACAATAGACTTCTATCGTTTGATAGTCAATGAAATTTTTCTATATTTATAAATAGTTTGACTCATTTTGCTATATTCAAAAATGGCCTTTAAAAAAATCTGTCAAAAATAAAAGTAATGGATCATCTTTTTCCTTTCTTTTAGACTATGATTTTTATTTTTATTTTAAAAATTGAGACAACAATATTAACTTCTATGTTATTTGATTGGGTAAAAATGAAGTATTAGGCTATTTAAATATATCTAATAAAAAAGTAAACAAGTGATTGTTTAGTTAGACAACTTAATATTATTTTCTAATTTATACAAAAAATAATAATAAATTAAATCAAGTTTTAGCCACTTGTGATGCCAACCATATTGATTAATTACATAACAAGGACAATTAAAAGTAAAAGAAAAATAGACAATTAAATAAAGACACCAAACTAATCCAAAATGTAATAATATTGGGAAAAAAAAAAATTGTTGCTAATAGTTCAAAATTCTTCATCAAAGTTGTTATGTGTTTGCTCATTATCCATAACAACTTGTACCAAATTTGTATGTGATTTAAGGTCTAAATCTTCTATTAAAAAAAGTTAGTTTAAATTTTATATATTCAATTATCAATTGTAATAGGTATTTGGATACGTGTGTAATACATAAGGTATATATGAGTTTCTAAATGTATATGAGTGATTATTATTTGTTTTTTTAAAAAAATTATACAATAAATTTAAAAAATAAAACGAAGAACATGAACATAGTTCAAATGTATCTGCACTCAATTGATAGGTTAGAAATTTGAACCTATCACTTTTGATATATGGTTGAACTAAAAAATTTTATTAAAAAAATCATAAAAATTAATACAAGGCACAAAAAGAAATTAGACTTAGAATCAAATAAATGTGAAAAATATTAATTTTTTTCAAAAGAATGAAAGTAAATTAAAATCTTCTTTTATTCATTTTTCAACCAATTTTAAGCTTGCAATATTGCTTATTAAAAAAATATGTTTATAAATTTTTTTAATTCCATGATTAAGCGTAAGCATTAAACTATCATAATTTGAAAGACGATGTACAACTGCCTATTAGAAACACTGTCAATGTTTTAATCGTTCAACTAACATTTAAACCCAAACTAAGAGAGAGAAATTCACCTAATGAGCTCTTTTTGAAGGGCTTCTCCTTGGTCAGTCCTCCGGTGCGACGTAGAACCAAAACCAGTCGTAACACCATAACTATCGGTTCCATTAGTCATACTTTTAACAACCCACCTACTACTTGCCTCCACAGCAGGGCGAGCCTCCTCAGAGAGCTCCACTGCAACATCAAAGGCACGAGTAGCAATAGCAGCAACTTGAGCTATCGTGAGGCTCTCGCCTCCAAGTCTCACAATAGGGCGACGAAATTCCATGACCATACGCTTAAACTCCTCCACATGACTCCGCTCGAGCCCCTTCGCTGCACCGCTCCAATACGCTGCCACGTCGCCACACAAAGAGGTCTCCTTCACCAATCCATGGTTGCCATTTTCCGGATGGAATTCCATTTTTGCCTCAAAGCTCAAAAGTCAAACCCAATGAGAGGAAGACTTTAGGCAAATTGTTGCTTTTTCTTTCTTTCTTTCCTTCTTTTATTTTATTTATTTTTTTTTAAGAAATTTTTATATATGGAAGCGAATGTTTAAATGATAGAAACTTCGCTTAATTTTAGGATCAATGAAATTGGGTTATATATACAAAAACAAAATGTGGGTAGGTCGGTCGATGGGTTAGTTGAAAGCTGTCGCTAGCCGTTGGATCCTTTTCAGGAGATCTTGACACGTGGCTTTTCCACTATTTTATACGCTCCATATGATAGGGGTTTGGTTGGTGAAGTTCAGCGGGTCCACTTTGGCAACGTGATCGCTTTTTCCATCGGATTTTTTTTTTTTCTTTTTTCTTAAAAGGAATATCCATCCGACTCTCTAAATATATAAATAAAAATATATAAAATATTAATATTAAAGGCAAGTTGCAAAAAATAATCTTAAAATATGATTAAAGTTGTGATTATACCTTTAAATTTTCGATGGTAAAAAATGGAGCCTTCAAACTTATTAAAGTCCTAAAATTGGACTCACAAACTTAAACAATTGTAAAACTTATAACAATTGTGTAAGTTTGAACATTTAATTTTTATCATTCATGGGTCTAATTACTAAAACTATTATAAGATTGAGGGTCCAATTTTAGCACTTTATTAACTTTGAGGGCTCAATTTTATAGTGAAAAGTCTAAGGGTGTAATTGTAACTACAATTATACTTTAAGGGAGGTTTTTACAATTTGCCCTTAGTATTAGTTTTATGTTTTTTTTTTCGTCAAATTGGAATTGAAATATCATTTAAGTCCTTTTACTTTAAATTTATTCAATTTTAGTGTGTACTTTCAATATATTTTAAATGTATTCTTGATTTTTTCAAGTATTTTTTATTTTTAATTAGTATTTTTACTATAAATTAGAAACATATTCACAGCTAAAGTTTACTTGCATGGAAATTTTTGTTTTTAACCCTTCTGTAACTTAATTTGGCTTTTGGTTTTATTTTTAACTGGTTTTGTATATTTTTTAAATCATTATTAAATTTCGGTTAAAAAAATTGATAATCAAAAGAATTTTTTTTAACTATGTTTCTTTTTTAAATTTAGGTTAAGATTTCAGCAATTTTTTAAAAAATAACAAACTAAATAAAGTATAAATAAACTATCAACTAGTTTTGGAAACTTTGAATTAAAATTATATCAAAGATGAATATGTATGATTTTCAATGATCCTTTTAATATATATATAGTATGATTTAAGTTAGGGATAAGAATATTTAACCAATGTAGTTTAATGAATGAAATACATATTATCATTATAAAAAATAGTTTATTTGTAAACTTTTATATCGTATTATGTAGAGGACTTAAATCAATTGCTTCTAAAATTAATTTTTCTATCGATAATGTTGATTAAAGTAAGTAAATATCATTGAAATAAAATTTTCCATAAATATATTTTGGGCCAACTTATATTGTATCTCTTTATTTATTTATTTTTGTGCCTACATAACAAACCAAATATTAAAATAAAATAAAATAACACTTCTTGTTTTCTTTTAGTATGAAGCATGTTTAAATAATGCAATTCACATTAAACAAAGAAATTATACATATACACATAGGTAATTATTTAAGATGGTAAAACTATTAAAAATATTTTCAAATATAGTAAAATGTTATTGTCTATTAGCGATAGATAATGATAGACATTGGTAAACATCTATCATTGTTTTCACTATCTGAAAGTAATAGATGATAGTAGTCTATTAGTATCTATTACAAATAGACAATAATATTTTGTATAGACAATAATATTTTGTTATATTTGTAAATACGTTGACTCATTTTACTATATTTAAAAACAATGTGTATGCATGCATATTTTTCACTTTATACTTATCAAAATATAATATAATTACCAAAAAGATTCTTCCAATCAATTTAGTAAGTTGTTGGATCAAATTTTTGGTTAAATGATATCTATCAAAATCTTAAATGATGCTAGTTTAGCTAAGGATGTCAATTCATTACCAGAGGACTCTTTGAACACTTAAGAGAAAAACCAAATTAATTAAATTGGAAAACGTATTCCCTCTAGTTATTAGTCTTTCAATTCTTGTACTAAACTTTAAATTCTCATCATACGATGAATTTAGTTAAAATAAGAGAATTTCAAGTATAGTTCTTTTTTCAATTTAGTTTTACAAATCAGTTAAATTATACTCATTTTTCATTTTTCATTTGTTCCTTCTATAATTATTGAAAATGATAAAAATTAAAAAGAAGTTGAATATGTAGTTGGTAAGAATTGTGGTGATGGAAGGTGTTTGGTATCACCACTCCCTACCTACCAACCTTTTTTTTCTAACTCTACTTTCACCTTCATTATTCTAATTCAAAATGAAGAAAAAAAAAAAAAAGACTCATTTTAACAAATATAGAAATAATTTGCAATCATATAATAATTTTTAAATTTAAGAAATTAAATTATTATAGTTGTCATTACCTTATCCATCAAACTATGTTTGAAATAGGCTTTAATTTAAAGTATCTATTGACACATTAAAATATTATAAACATAAGGGAATTGATGGGAATTAATTTAATACTTTTAAATGTATATACATTTAATGTTACCTACCAATTTTACGTGTGAATTCAACTTTATTAATATATAATTAATGAAACATAGAGAAAGCTTGTGTTGTAGGAGTTTGAAACTTATGAATTTTTTTTTTTTTTCAGAAAGTTAAAACTTATGACTTTATCATTATGTGGTATTGTGTTAGATAATCATTAAGAAACTAACACACAATTTATGCTATTTAATTAGGGTAAATTCGATTGTTTCACATTTGTATTTGAAATAAAGAGCAAAGTGATATTTTTCATTCAATAATTTTTTTTTTGTTTTAATAAAATCTTTCTATCGTGATTGTAAGACAATAACTTTTTTGCATCATAATCTTGATATGAAAGCGTCTTCTCATTTTTATATCAAACTTCCTCTCGATTAAAATGCAACTTAAATTTTTTATATTTTTCGAATAATGATTTCACATCTCGTCTCAATTCTAGAATAGTATTGACCTTTCTTGCACGAAGGTTAGAAAGCGAAATATATAGATAAACTCATAATAACTATATTTTTAAATAAGGAAAAATATTCAAAAAGAAAAAAAATCCCAACAATTTGTTTTTCTAAAAAAAAAAAAAAAAATCATTATTCCACTTTGATAGTCCATTTGTGACATTGAACCATATTTTGTGATCAATTATCCACTTTTCTTGTAAAGTTGGTAAGGTATAAGATTCTAAATTTATTTTGTTGTTGTCTTTTTTTTAAAGTAAAATAGTGTAGGAAAATTCAAACTATACATCTCATAGTCACTAATACACTCTATGTCAATTGAATTATGTTTGGTTTGGCAAAAGATACTAATGTTAGCTTTCTTTTTTCTTTCATTTTAGTTTTTTTTTAATTGACACTAAAATTTGGAGAGTAATAATATTTGTTGTTTTGATAATTATTTACAAGCAACATATATAAAAGGAAAATTATTTTAAATGATAAAATTGCTGAAAATATTTACAAATAATAGCAAAATGTAGCCTATCTGTAATAGACTACTGTGTCAACTCGTGTAAGTTATGGCGGCCTATCGTAGATAAATAGTGAAAATTTGTCATATTTATAAATATTTTGGTTTATTTTTCTATCTTTTAAAACAACCCTATAAAAAATTACACTTCCATTTTTAATCTAAAAAAACATTTAATTATTGGAATTAAAGACATCCACATCATCATATTGAGGGGTAATATCAATTTAATATTTTAAAATAGTGTATTAAATGTAGAAATTAGAATAGAGAACAAAGAAAATGCAGTATTAATATTTAAAGCAAAATACACTTTTGGGTTCCCTAGGTTTGGAGTTGATATCTATTTAGTCTTTGAGGTTTTAAACCATACACTTTAGTTCCCCAGCTTTGCAAAATGGTTCTAAATGGTCCTTACGTGGATGAGATGACAAGGCTACTTCATTTAACTATATGGAAAAATCTATTCGATTGGTTGATCAATAAATTAGAATTTAATTTTTTTAAAAATAAACTAACAAGTGAATTAAAATTGTTTAAATTATATTAAAAGAATCTAAACTAAACCTAATTTAGATTTTCTCCGAAGATTTTCTCTGTTCCTTGTTTACAATTTCTCTTTGCCAAAATACGAATCATCTGTGTGGTCGATTCCACTTAGTTGTCGTGGACTTCGCCAGCCACCATTGATCCCTCCACATTCTTCGTCAACTACATCTTCTTTTGCACAAACATTCTTCTCCCACAATAAGATTTTTTTAGAAAAATTGCAAATACCACCCTTTGGAAAAATTGCAAATACCACCTATTATACCTAGTGACTAAAGACAATAAAATTTTGGAAAAATTGCAAATACCACCTAGGTGGTATTTGCAATTTTTCCAAAATTTTATTGTCTTTAGTCACTAGGTATAATTTAATTCGAAGTTATCATCCATAAATGAATCACATTTTTCTTGCTTTTTTGTATTTTATATCCACAATTGGTCCACTTTGTAAAGCATTCTCATTTTTCAGATTACCATTTTCATGCTTATGGACAACAAGAGTTCAAATTTGAAAAAAAAAACATGTACGCAAAAGAAAAGAAAAATGAAATTTTGGAAGGAGAAGTGTAAAATTGAAAATTCAAGTCCTGTTTATAACTATTGAGGTCTTGTTTGATAATAATTTATTTTTTTAAAATTATATTAGTTTTTTTATAATTTTTGTACCATAGTTTTTATGTTCTTACTTGAATACTTAATGTATAGATAAATTTAAAAACTATTTCATTTCTAGTTTTCAAGACTTGACTTAATTTGTTTAGAACATTTTTATAAACAAACGAATAAATCAACAGGTGAAACTGGGGTTTATAAGCATAGTTTTCAAAAATAAAAAGCCAAATAGGTTATCAAACAAACCACCCTAGTTTTCGAAAATAAAACACATTACCACTATTTTCACCCATAAGTTTTTATGTTTAGTTATCTACTCTCTAGTAAAATCTTAGAATATCAAATCAAATTTTAGTGAAAAAAAAGTTTTCAAAATATTTCTTATTTTTTAAATTTGACTAGAAATTTAAATGTTCATCATTAATAATAAAAAAATAATAATCGAGAAAGAATAAGTACAAATTTTAAGCACTAAAATTATATATATATATATATATATATATATATATATATATATATATATATATATAAAAAAAAAAATTCTTGAACATATATTATTGAAAAATAATGGACGTATATTTAAATTCAAAATATGGATATAGAAAATCATTAAATTTATTTTCTTTTATTTATAGTCGGCTCGATAGTCAAATATAAGAAAGCTAAGAAAAAAAAGATAACAATGAATTTCGAGGATTGAAAAGAAAAGACGATAGTTTTTCCTAAGTTGCAAGTTATGTATATATAATTATAATATATGTCTCTTCTTTTCAAATGAACCAAAATATTTAATATAGTAAAATTTTATGATAGATATATATAGTAGTCTATCATAGTCTATTGTAGATAAATTGTGATATTTTTGCTATTGTTTATAAATATTTTCAATTATGCATTTTGTCATTTAAAATAATTTTTTCTCGTATAATTTCAATTTTTAATATTGTTTTAATCTTTTAAAGTTTTATCTTAATAAATTTATATGGTTGGTTTTTGTTATTAATTGCGTTCATTAACTTAATATAAACCAATGATGTTACTAATTATGGAGAACACCACACGAAGCAACATAATAATATAGAAATAAAAACTAGGGGGAAAAATTAATTTCAGGATATAATCCTCAAACTTTTTTGGAGATTATCTCAACTAAAATGTTTAACCAATAATTATATTCATTTAAATTATAAAATTTTGTAATTATATATACGCATTGAAAAAATTCAAGTGAAACTTATAATTGTTTCAATTAAATTCTTAAATTATTATTAGTGAATCAATTTATACCCTTTATTAAGATTTTCTTTGATAATCATCGATGTATCAATGCTTACACGTGTGTAAACTTCTTCAAATATAAAATTAAAAACAACATATTAACATTGATGCATAGACGATTTTAATTAAGAGTCTAATTTGATATGTTATGAAAATTTAAAGATCTAATTGATAAAATTATAAATCTCACATGATGTTCATCTCAATAAAACATAGTATAGGAGATAAATTGATATACTCACGACAGTTTAAGGTTTAAATTGACATAATTATTAATTAATTGATGTCATTTTTAAATCAATTAATATAGCAATCATGGTAATTTTTGTTGGCAAGTAGACCAAGTTGATTATATTAGAACATTTCAAAATATAGGAATTGAACGATGACCGAATCAAAGATATATTTGAATCTATTTTTCTTTTTAAATTTATAAATCATTATATGTTTACTATATAATGTAAATTATTACGTAAGTTTTAAAATCACAAGTTCATGAGAGTGAGTTTTAGTTTTCTTTTGCTTATTTGGTAATGTCCTGATAGATTAGAACAAATAAATATATGCTTCCAAACAATTTAAGTGATAATAAAAATGATTTTTTTAATTATGATATTGTATTAAAATTTTCAAATAAAGTTACGCAAAACCTACCATATTCCAAAGTTCAACTAAAATTATATATTTCGAAACCTCGATATTACATGAGGTGTGAAGTTGGTAATTGGGCTAGAATTCTAGAAGGGTATGAAATTGTCAACTCAAATTATATTTATTTAATTTGTTTAATGTTGAGTATTAGAAAAAATAGGTATTAATTAATAAAAAACGATCCTAAATAGACATAAAATTATATTGTTTTCTTAATAATATTTGGTGTTTCTTAGTTTGTTGAATCGTAATAGATGGATATCATGCTTGTAGTGATTATTAAAATATACTATTAATAATAATGCACGTCAAAACATAGTGTGTTGAATTATTATTATATTATATTAAAATTAAAAATAAAAAAATAAAAAGACCTTTTCGACTTTTCAAGTTTTGAATTTAGGCCACGTTTACGCTAGATGAAATGTAATTCATTGATGGTAATTTAAAAAGCGGGCCCAAATTGATTACTTTTGTTGTTGTTTACATATGTTTTATTTGTTAGTTTTTTTACCCTTAATCTCAAATTAATTAATGTTTTGATGATAACAAATCTGATTTTGTTTACTAACAATATTATTATTTTGAATAGTCCATAGTGTAGAACTCCGAATAATGATTCTAACACCTCTTCAATCACCAAAATCGGAGTTCAAACGAAGAAGTTAGAGCCGAAGTGAGGTTAACTAAAAATTACTCGAGGTAGTGACATGGCGGCCAAATCATCAAGCTGAACCATTTTGGAGAGTGGAGTTTTGATTTTTTGATTGGTTTTTTAAAAAAAAAAAATGAATTTTGAAAAAATAAATTTAATATTATTTTATGTTTATGTTGAGTTGGTTTTAAAAGAAAAATAATTTAATATTATATATGTTTGTATCTAACCGTCTTTAAAATAATAATAAAAAAATATTTTTTACTTTTAATCTATCTTTTATTTTACTTTTAAAACAATCCAATCACCCAAATTAAAATCCACTTCTTACCTCACTCCTCTCTCTTTTTAAACTTTATCTTCCACAAATTTATTTTAACTTTTACAACTTTACAATCCTAAAAAATTGCAAAAGGCCACCATTGTTTATTTCTCTCCAAGCTTTCAAATTTCTTTCTTTTCATTTTATTTTAGAGAGATATGCTTATTGTATTAGATTAAATATTGTGAGTTCAAATTTATACATCTACTATTTTTAGAGAGTTTTATTATGTGATTTAAAGCTTCAAAAATATTGTAACGATTGGATCCTAACCGGTGGAAAGGATCGGGTTTGTTCTTAAACTCGAAAAGGTAGCAAGATAGCGGTTCGACTCTCGTCCGTAGAAAGAGTCAAAGGAGATTTTCAATCGAAATCCCTAGAGGGGCTTTGGAAAGTGGACGTAGGTCGAGTTTAACCGAACCACTATAAAAATTGCAGTGTTCTCTTCTCTAACTCTTTCCTAATTATTTTTTGCATTTAATTTTAATTGCTTGCTCTTGTTGGTTGATATTGATTTGAGTATATTTTTACTTAATGTTTATCAACCTTGTTGTTTAGCATCAATTAGGGATTTTATTGATTTTATTTTAAAATGTCTAATTAGTTGAAATCTAGCACATTTTCAAAAAGTTTAATTAAACTCTATTCCCCCTCCACTCTCCTCTAGGGTTTGACATACAGTTCAACATCGCAATCGTAATGAGTTGTGTGGCCATCTTAAAATTTGTAATCAAATTATGCAATTTAATTAAGGAATAAAGTGGTTGAAAATTATGTGGGATCCACTACTTTTACTGTTATCATTATATATATTGCTGCTACAACGATATAAAAATTATGAATCCAATTATGTTTGCGGTTAAGACCTATTACAATCCATCTATCAATAAAATCTCATACTGATTACACAAAATTTCATTACGATTTGGTAAATGTGGTCATAGTGTAATATATTTGGATTTTGAATTTTTAAATTGGATATTTTAGGTCCCGTTTTGTAACCATTTGGTTTTTGAAAATTAAGCCTATTTCCTAACCATTTGACTTTTAGTTTTTTATTTTTTAGAGACTATTTCCATATCCAAATTTCTTCATTTGTTATTTACTTCTTACCAATAATTTAAAAAAACCAAACCAATCTTTGAAAACTAAAAAAAATAGCTTTTAAAAATTTGTTTTTGTTTTTGAAATTTGGCTAAGAATTCAAACATTGTGCTTAACAAAGATGCAAATTATTATAAAAAATAGGATAAAATAAGCTTAATTTAAAAAAAAAAAAACCAAAAGTCAAAATCAAATGATTCAAAATGGGCCTTAATATCTTGAAATTCAGGTTTGATAACATTTTGCATTAGTTTTCGTTTATTATCTCACAAAAAGCTGATAGTGCCACTTTTTTATTTTTTTTATTTTTTATTAAAAGTAAAATTTCTTTAAAAATTGAAGTTTAGCTCTTAAATTTTTTAATTTTTATATTTGTGTTTATATATGGTTTTCAAACTTTAAAAATTATCTAATAGATTTTTAAATTCTTATCTTACATTTTGATTCCTAAAGTTTCAAATTTATATAACATAGGTCTTTTATATATTTCAAAAAGTTAAAAACTGAATATTATATTAGATATAAAATTTAGGTTATATTTTGATGTATCGAAATTAAATTTGATATCTAATAAAATAATTAATATTTCAAATTTTGAATATGTCATAAAACTATTATATGCAAAATCAAAAGTTTATGAATAAATTAGATATTTTAATGATTCATTAGATACAAAATTAAAAATTTAAATATTTATTAGACTTTATTTAAAATTTAAAGAATACATTTAAATGTTTATATAAATATACTTTAACTATATAAGGAAAAATAACTTGAAATATTTATCAATTTCTTTAAAATTTATTTTCTTTTAATTTTCTTAAAATATTTTACTAAATGTTGACTTTTCACATATATTTGTATATAAATATTTAGAAAAAGATTAAAAAAAAAAAAAAAAGTTTGAAGAAATATGGGCTTATGTCCGGCCCGATCCTTGGAAGGCCCAATTCCAGTTTAAAACGGATAAAATATATTGTATATTAGTGTATTTAAAATTACAATTAAATTATAAATTTAGTCCCTAAATTTTAAAAATTATGACTACTAATCCCCTTAAAAATGTCTAATAAATCTATAAATTATTTTAATTTTATATCTAATAGATCTCAGAAATACTAAAAATGTTTAAAAAGTAACTGTTGTATAGTGCCAAAAAAAAAAGTTGTCTATTTAAATCTTACATTTTAAATATTATAGCTAATTCATATATTAATTTTAAAAAGATGTCTAGTCCTACCTATTAAGCAGAAAATTAATATTTTTTTTAGATAAAAGCACAAGATTGAATTTATGTCTACTATAACATTTAGTTTTTAACATTTTCAAATATCTAAGAGTTGTATTAGATGCAAAGTTAACGTTTTAGGAACTTATTAAAACAAAAATCGAAAATTCAAAGACCTCTTTGGACATTTTTTAAAACTTAAGGAACTATAATAAATAAACACAAAACTAAAAATACATAGACTAAATTGGTATACATTTGTGCCTCCATTGCTTGAAATTCTAGATCCGCCATTGGGTATATATGTGATAACGTATAATATAAACAATGGAACGTAAAGACAAACTCAAATAAGTTAGACCATCGTATACAAATTGTATTAGAATGAAATACATATTAGAACATTGGAGGAATATATTAAAGGCAACACAAGGGATACCTAATTAAAAATGCATATATATTAGAATAACTGAGATATATATTACATTCACTATATACAAAGGTATGTTTGTACTACAATGGATAAAAGACACAAAACGAAGAAGACGCCATAAATTCGTGAAATTGAAAATAAAATCATATTAAATACATTTTCTCTTTCCAATTAAAAATAGTTAAAAATAAACAAACAAACGAGATTCATTTTCTTTCTCCAACATCAAAAAGACTTCGTTGATATGAAAAAAATTCATAATAAATAGCCAATCGACTACGTCAAGGGCTATTTTGATTCAACAATTTAAGTGAAATGTTATTTATAAAAATATTTAAAAATTTAGACATTTATAAAAATATGTTATGAAAAGAAAGAATATGTCATACCCCATATTCCATTTTATTTCTCATTTTCTATTTTGTAACTTTGATTTCCTATTCCAAATGATATTGTATCATTTGTAAATGAAGCTACGACAAACTCCAAACGAATAGATTTAAAATATAAATTGCTCAAAATTAGATCAAACTAAGGGAGAAAATATATGTAAATTAGAATTTTTTAAAATAATTTTAAAGAACAATACTCCTTCAAATGTGGATAGTTATGTATTTTCACACACATTATGTATTTTAATATTAGATGAAGTGCGAAGTTGGTAAATGAGCTAGAATTCTAGAAGGGTATGAAATTGTCAACTAAAATTATATTTATTTAATTTGTCTAATGTTTGAGTATTAGAAAAAAAAAAGGAATTAATTAATTAAAAAAATCCTAAATAAACATAAAATTAATTGTTTTCTTAATAAGGTGTTTCCCACTAGATGGATATCATATTCTCAATGATTATTAAAATATACTATTAATAATAATATGTTGAATTATTATTTGTTATTATATTATATTAAACGAAAAAAACTAATCTGACAAACGAAGTGCAAATTTTGACAACACCATTTTTTTTATATTTTCATTGTATATAGATTTTGAATTTTAAAATTTAAAATGTATAATTGTATTTAATAAAGATAAAAACAATATATCATATTAGAAGCTCAAGTTATTTTGTAAAAAATATAATATGTATTAGGTAATATATTATAAATATTATAAAATAATAGTTATATAAAATTTTATTTAACACAAATCATATTCATAAAATAAATATGATTCGGTAAATATTTATTGTAAAATAAATACTATTAGATAATTATAATTAATTTTATGATTTATAAATATATAGTATCAAACACATTTTAAATAATTGTTTAAATTAGAATTCAACTTTTGCATTGCTACCAAACACATATTTGAAAACACATAACACAACTATATTTTCATTGGATCTTTTTAAATTTTTGTTTTCAAATTCTCTACCAAATAGGACCTAAATATCTTGAAGTTTGAGTTTGATATCATTTTGGCTTTACATTAATCTTCATTAATTATCTCATTGAAAGCTATTGTGGCACATTTTTTAATTAAAAATAAATTTTTTTTTAAAATAAAATAAAATTTTTTCTTTTGTATCTCCCTCTTATTTTCCTATTATTCTTCCTTTCTTCTTCTTATCTTCTTTTCCCATTCTCCTCTCCTCTTCCCAAAATTAATATCTGAAAAAAAAAGCTACCAAGCCAAAAAAAAAAAAAAAAAATGTTGCGATCACGTGTATCCATAACTCATTCTGGGGGCACAAAATTATATAAATGGCGTTTGAGTGCAAGAGGTGGAGTTGTGAAGTTTATAAAGTTATTAAATGTTGAAAATTGTGAATTTTTCTAGCCGACAATATCAAGAGTTAATTCGATAAAAAAATTGATGTTTTTTTAGTAGTAAGATCCAAAAGGTCCAAACACCAATAAGTTTAGCTCGTGAAAATTTATGTTTGTGTTTGTATATTGCCTCTAAACTTTAAAAATTGTATAATAGATCTTTAAATTCTCGATTATATGTCTAATTAGTTTTCGAAAGTTTCAATTGTATATCAAATAGATCTTTTATATATTCCAAGAGGTTAAAAATTAGTTATTATACTACATGAAAGACTTAACCTTGTAGAGTTGGTTATAGACATTAAAAAAATGAATTTTTCTTATATATAAATATTTTTTATATTGGAGTTTGAAGAAATATGGGCTTATGTCCGGTCCGAATCCGTGGAAGCCCAAGCCTAGTTTTGAAAATTATGATTGGAATATGCCATATTTCATACCACTATTTTCAAATATAGCAAACAGAACAAAAATATTTATAAATATAGCAAAATTTTATGGACTGTGTAGTTTACCATTAGTTATAAATATTATGTAGTTTACCATTAGTTATAAATATTCTCAACAATTTTGCCATTTAAGATAATTTCTATATTTTATATTCAATTTTATTTCCCATTTTCTATTTTGTAACTTTGATTCCCAATTCCAACATAATTATCAATAAATATTGCTATAAAAATAAATAAGAGTGGTCGGAAAAAAGAGTAGACTATTTGAAAATTCTTAACACCAAACCCAAGCTTGAGTTATATGGTTTAGACTTGGATTTGTGTTCTAAATTAACTTTTTTTTTTTTTTTTTTTTTTTTTTGGAAACAGAAAAAGAATTAGAGAATGGAAATGAACTCATGGTTAATGATAAATTTATAAAATTTATAATGGCATATTATTGTGTGTTGTGCACAACAAAATACAAGCGAATTTTAAAAGATAATCCAATCTAACTCAATATAGTCAACCTAACTTCAATTACTCAAATCTTTTGAGTTGTTAGTTTTTTTTAGTAAACTCTGATTTTAACGATGGCAATCAACGTGTATTTATTATATATGATTGTTGTTGATGGCAAAATTTAGACAAAGAGACTTATCTAACCTTCGTCATTTTAAAAATAGGACTCTCAAAGGAGTTTGTTCGACCTCATTAGGCCACATGGGGCCACCATTTAGGAGCCTACCGAGAATAGACCCTAAAGAATGGGGCAAAGTTGGCCTTGGAGGCTGTCAAGGCTAATGTGGAACAATTGGGCCAATCAACCCATTTGCTTTGCCTTCTCTTCTTTGACATCCGTCCAAAGGAAAGATCAATTACAATATTCTTTTTTATATATATATTATTCACTTCCTTTATTTTTATATGATTAAGATAAATCAATATATTCTTTTAGTAATAAACATTTGTTGGAATAATGGATCATCTTTTAACACATTCTCATATAAAAATCCTACAAAAAAAAAAAAAAAAAACATAACTATCTAAAAATTCTTAGACATCTTTATGAATTTTTGTTTTCAAAACAAAAATGTACAATTTCAAAAAGCTATGATTTCGAGCATATACAATTTCAGTCATAAGAAAATTCTGATTATCTTAATTTTAAAAAAACAAACCGACTCTAAATAGGTTCTACTAGATATTTGAATTTTTAGGGTTACACATCTAGTCCTTGTAATTTAGAACGTTTAATTTTTGTGTTTAAATTGATCATTGTTATTAATTTTGTGTTTTTGCCTCCACCAATTACAACATACCTAAAATTATATTTCCCATGTAACTTTTAAATAATATATAATAAATATTAAGAATAAAGGTAATTGTTTGAATGATTATTTTCAAATATAGCAAAATATGCCAAACGATTTACATATATAAAAAAATTTCATTATCTATCAGCGATAGACTTCTATTGCTTATCGCTTAGTGATAAACAGTGAAAATTTTTTATATTTGTAAATAGTTTGATATTTTTTCCATTTATGATAATTTCTCTGGTTTTAAATGGAAAAACTGCTGAAAATATTTTCAAATATAGCAAAATATTACTGTCCATCGTCAGTTATAGACACTAATAGACATTTATCACTATCTATCACGAGTAGATGTCTATCAGTATCTATTATTAATAGACAACAATATTTTATTATATTTATAAATAAATTGGCTCATTTTACCATACTTAAAAATAATTAAATATCAACACAAAATTTAAAAGGAATAGAGAATAAATTTGTCATCAACCAATTTAAATGAAAACAAACAAATTCAATTGTTTTCATAAACTCCCAAGATTGAATGACTTCAATAATTTACTTGTAAGGTTGGCCCATTGACATCTATTTTTAGCACTTTCAATTACTATTAGTAAGTCTCACATTTCCTGTGATTTTAAATATAATTACATTACTTTTCTTTTTTCATTACTCAATTTAAACCCATGTCCCAACCACACATGTTCTCAAGACAATGACATTTTTTCCTCCAAACAAAAACTTAAGAAGGAATACACAAACATACATACATATTTGTTATATATCTTCCAAAAATAGGGAAAGCTTTTTCTCATTTCATTGACAAAATAAAGATCCAAATTCCTCTCATATCTCCATCCATTTATTTTATGGAGGAAACAAATTAATAATATATAAAATGAAAAATTGACCATTCATCATAATTTTCAATTCCTAAATGTATCCTAACTTTGTTATTTTAAATCATTTTAATACTTATTAGATTTATGTTCTTTTTCTTTAGATGTTAGACAAATTATACAAAAAAAAACCAAAAATTAAAGGTTTCATCATAGACTACTGAAAAACAAGGAACAAAAATTCAAATGACCTAAATACGTAATAAAACAAGATCATAAAAAAAAAATAAGGAAACTTGAAGCTTATAAGCCCAACAAAACAAAAGATATACGAGTCTTGAAATATGCATCATCAAAAGCTAAAAAAAAAAAAAAAAAAAAAAACTACTATTCTAACTTTATTATGAAACTATGTTACCTTAAGACGTTTGAATAAGGAATTGAATTGTTTAGTCTAAAAAGTCGTCTAGTCATGAATCATAGTATAAAGAGTTTTTTTTTTAAATGACACATTATAAAAAGTTATCAATTACTCATGAAGTTAGATGTTTATTAGTCATAATACATATGAATCAAACCTATTTTAATATTTTTAAATGTACCATTATTTCTAGTAGCTTAAAGCATCCGTTATTATTATTATTATTATTTTGTACCTATTAATATTGTTGATAAAGGAAAATAAAAGTTTTTATTTTAATACAATGATCCACATGTTCTTTTAATTTAAGTTTTACAACAAATCTTCTTTTAATTTTTTTTTTAATGAAAATATTCTTGCTTTTGCATTTTTATTTGATCACACTTTTTTTTTCCTTCCATTTTTCGGGTTTTCTGTATTACACAAATCCACAGAAATCATAAACTTTTATAATAAAATAATTAAAAGCATAAACTTTTTCTAATTCCTCCCTAAATAGGAATATATTAATGCTTTTTTCTTCATAAAAAAGCTTAATTTAAGCCTTCACTTTCAAATACTTTGTCACAAAGTTTGAAAACGGAATTATTCGACAATGTTTTTTTGACTTTTATTATGTAAATATTTATTTATTTTTATTTATAAAATGATGATTTAGTTGATTTTGGTAAATCCTTTGCCAGTAAGGAACAGCTTTATATAGTTATATCAAATAAACCCTTCAATGTATGATTTCTTCGTTATCCCCTTTTCTTCCCCTCCAATTAAAATATTAATATTAGGTAATTTTTCAATTCTTAAAATACATATTCAAGGGAACAAAAAATAATAATAATAATAATAATAATAATAATAATAATTTCTTTGGAGAAAAATCAAGCAATAAACTTATTTAGTTTGGAATAGGTTAAATTATAGATTTAATTGTGAAATTTGAGATTTGTATTTATCTAATCTCTAAACTTATACAAGTATTTAATAGTTCTCTAAATTTTTTTTAAAAATTTTAATTTGTCGTTAAACTTTCAATTTTGTATTCAGTAGATTTGCGAATTTTCAAGTTTGTGTCTAATAGACACAAAATTGATAGCTTAAAGTTTCATCAAACATAAAACTCAATCGTTTTTTTTTTCTTTTTTTAAACATCAAATATGTCATTAACCTAATATACACCAAATTGATAATTTAGAGACTCATTAGACTTTTTTAAAATTTAAGAACTAAACTTGTAATCTAACCTCTAGAATATTAAAATTTAAAAAAGTCAATGGAATAAATTGTAAAGCTGCAAAAACAAAGGTTCATATGCATAAATATAATATATATATTGGGGAAAAAAGGGACAAGCTTTACTCCATTGAACATGGTTGTACAAAAAAGATACTTCTTCATGAAACAAATGAAAGCCAAATTCAAACATTATCCAAAGTTTTAATGAATTGACCGTTTTGGTATATAGTATTGTGGGTATAAATTACTATACTTTGTATATTGGATCACTTATTTAAAATGGATCACTCCTATAATTGTATTACACAACGACATCAAATTTAGGTTGTATTTTAAAGATGGACAAAACACGAAAATTTTAAAAATTATAGAAAATTGCATCTTATTCACGTGAATCAAGTTTTTTTACCATCCAAAAATACCCTCAACCATATTTGAATATATAGTGAATTCAATCATAACCTAAAATATCTCTCTCTATTGTTTTGAACATTAAAATGAATCAATTATTTTTGTGGAATCTCAATATATTAATTGTTCCCATTTTTCTTTCATTTTTTTATACTTTAGTTTGTTTTTTTAAAATATAATTTTAATATTTTATTTTACATTACCTTTTTAATTTTTTTGATTTTAATGAAATATTTCAAATTAGGACTCAAAATAAGTCAATGAATCTCAAAATCATATTCAATTTAATTTATTTTCAAATCTTTTTGTTTCAAATATAATACTATGTTATTTTTTCGATTTTTTCTCTCTTTCTTTATCGTAATTTTGTTATTTTCGATTTTTGGTATTTTCTTTTACGTTATCCCTTTATTCAATATATATATATATATATATATATATATATATATATATATATATATATATATATATAATGTTTATTATAGTTATCTTTATTTATAATTTGTTTTTATTCTCAATGATTTCAATCTCCTATTTCTCATAATTACAATACAAACAACCATTATCAACTCTCAATTAACGATCCATCATCAAAGGTTTCTTCATCATTTACTCTTGAGAGAGTTGTGCTGTTTTTTATTGGATTAGAATTTTTTAGACCGATAATGAATTGAAATTTCATATTTTTCTTCTCAGCCATTTATTCAAATAGTCTTTGGGCCATTTCTTTACTAGGGCTGTCTTTTATTTACATATTTTATAAATATTTTATTGAAATTTTTTCATTCATTAAATTAGTTAATATAGTGATATTTGGGAAAAAAAACCATGGAAAAAAAAGCTGTTAGTCCATTGTCAATGTGCCAAAACTTTTTCAAAGATTTTTATGCATAACTTCATTCGAGGAGTATATGTTAAGTGCATGTTTGAAAGTAATTTTAAAATCATCAAAATCATTTTTGTTATTTTCAAAATCACTTGAAATTAATTTATTTTTTAATTTTGCACTTAAATGCAATTTTCATATCATCAAAATTAATTTTGAAGGGTTAAAAACATGTTTTGGGGTGATTTTGAAAATGACAAAAGTGATTTCAATTAGCCATTTTAAAATCACTCCCAAACATGTCCTTATATTAGTCACTCAACTTGTTCAAATTGCATTTTAATGTCTAAAATCTCCCAAACATATAAGAAATATGTTCAATATAATAAAATTGAAAAACCAAAACTTAATATTTAAAAGTGGGAGTGTAAAAAAGTATATATCAAATAAAAAATCACGAGAATATTTCAAGAATTGAT
The DNA here is from genome assembly GCA_031780015.1 of Citrullus colocynthis. NCBI lineage: Eukaryota > Viridiplantae > Streptophyta > Magnoliopsida > Cucurbitales > Cucurbitaceae > Citrullus > Citrullus colocynthis. The sequence continues at coordinate 116,232 of QLSR01001484.1, forward strand.
CGTATAAGATAGAAAATTTTTATGAAAATTTACAAGATCAATATATATGATGTTCATGAAGTGGGTTGGATTGAGGTACGGACATTTTGAAGTTGTGTTGGTTCACGTTGTCGAGACACTCAATTAAAATTATTGTTAACATCAAAGTAAAACACTATTATCTTGAATATTTATATTATTTGTTTTCATATGTTAAATTAAAACTATTAACTCAATATCAATTTATTCACATGCGTTTCTACGACTTCTTAGAGAGTGTAAAGATGCTTAGTTGTTGAATTATATCGTATTCACGATCTTTAAAGAATTATTGAATTAAGTAAAACTAAAATAAGTATTTGTATATGTAATATTATAATGGTAGTAAAGTTAATAATCAGTGTTGTTTCAACTCACTAATTCAAAAGTTATATATGTTTTTCTCAATATTACAAAATTAAAAGATGAGAAAGGATCTAACCTCAAATATGTTTTTCTCAATATTACAAAATTAAAAGATGAGAAAGGATCTAACAAAGGTTAAAAATATCTCATAATGTTGTTAAAATCTAATTAGAAAATATTACTAAATTTTAAAACATTCGCAACATATTAGTGATATAGTAAGCTAATTTTCTAAATCTTTCAAATAGTTTTATTTAATCGAGCTGGATTTAAATAAAATTGATTTTGATTCGTCTAATTGAGAGGGACTTAAAATTATTTAATAAACTATCTTGAAAATTAGGCAATTAAATAATTGTTTTTATTATTGTAATCCCATCCTATTTGTCAATCTCAATGCACATAAAAAAACCAAACAAGTAAATAAGAGTGGTAGAGGGATCTTTGGATTAATGGTCACGAGACAAAATACCTTAAATGAGCATTATGATAGCAATTAACGTTTGAATGGAAAATAATAATAATAATAATAATCATAATCATAATAGTAAAATAAAATGGGACAATTGTTTCCTTACAAACAAAATGACATTACCAACAATTTAGTAGTCAAATTGAGCCACTAGTATACGCCTTTCGAATGGCTTACAAAAAAATTTAATGTTTATTTTCATTTAAATATTTTTTTATAGAAACTTTTTTAAATAAAAATATGACTAATTTTTTTTAAAGTATTTTTATATACAAATTTATTTGATTTGTTATATATTAAAAGTGTTTTTATTAATTTCAAATTACTATAAAGGATGATTATAAAATCTCGGTCTTATGAGATGGTGTTTAGAGTTGAGCATGTTGGACGACAATGGTGGTGACCAAAGTTGTTCGACACAGTCTTCAAAGATGGTGGCTAGAGGTTGACCGACATCAATTGTTGAAAGTGGTGACTTGAGGTTTGGCCGGCAACGGTCACAAGAAGTGGTGACTGGAGGCCGTCACTAGAGGTGGTGGTCGGCAATTGTCGTAGGAGGTGGTAATTGGAGGTTGGCCAACGGCAGACGCGCAGGGTGGTGGGCAGAGTTTGGCTGTCGGAGTTGACTAGAGGTGGCCACCAGTGGTGATTGCTACAGAATGGTTTCCGGTGGTGGTTGTAGGAGTTGACCGTTAGTGATGGTTGCTAGAGATGACCGATGGAGGGCGGTAGTAGCCATGACTTTTAGATTAAATAATAATAATAAAACATATTTATATCATGCATTTGTTAAGTTAATCAAACTCAATTTCAACTATAGAATAATTTATGCTGTTTTTTATTGTGGTTGTTGTAAAAACTAATTGTTATTGTTATTGTTAAAATTTCAAATTGAATCTCATATAAATTTGGACAGCCCATCTAGACATTTGCCACCATATTCAAACTATTTGCACGTAAAAGACATGTCAGGTTTTCTTGTTTCCTACAAGAAAAACTAATGTTAAAATTTAAATAAATTTTCAATGAAATTTAATAAAATATGTTGTCTAAATATATAATGTTAAAAATATATTTCATATATAAAAATGATTGATAATAATGTTATATATATAATATAATACTTGATAATAAGATTTTTATACTTCTTTTTAGCGTAATAAGGACACAGAAATTGGAATCGCATATCTCGTGGTCAATAATACTCTCATATGCCGCTTGAAACTTGAGATATACTCATTTTGGCAATTAGTTGATAACACTTTCATAAGTTTATAAAAAGAAGTCTTAATAGTCTCTTGACCAAAGAAATGTTAGTATTTAAGGATTTTTTTTAAAAAAAATTAATTACAAGAAGGACAAAATTATACATTTTAATATTTTATTCATATAATATTACAACTCTTAAAAATTAAGGTTTAAATACTTTTTTTTGTCTTTGTCATTTTAACTTTGGATTATTTTGGTTTCTTTACTTTTAAAATGTTCATTTTGGTATGTATATTTTCAACCGTGGTCATTTTAATCTTTATACTTTCAAAATGTTTATTTTGGTCTCTGTACTTTCAACTTTTGTTCATTTTGATCCCTTAAAAATGAAAATTAAATTACCAAAATAGTCATTTTTTAAAAATGTAAATTAAGAGTACAAACCTTTTGTATGTATAAAAGCAAAATGAACAAAGTTAAAAATACAGAGACTAAGTATAGAGACCAAAATGAATATTTTAAAAATATTGAGACCAAAATGAACCAAAGTAAAAGAATATAGAAACCAAATTAGTAAAAATACTGAGACCAAAATGAACCAAAATAAAAGAATATAGAAACCAAATTAGTATTTTAAAAAAATTAATAAAAACAAAATTAAACATAAAATTTTAAAATATTGAAGAAATTAGTGTTTGTTTTGTTATTTTTTTAATAATAAATTAGTGCTTAATGAGATTCTTTAGAAATACATTAAATACAGTACAAAATCTAAAGACCACCCTTTTTCAAAATTTAAGAATATATTACACCACATTTAATTACTTGTAATTTAATAGTAATAATATAAAAAAATATATGGGTAGTAGTATAGAGGTTGTATTCAAATATAGAAAAATAAATTAAAATATTTATAAATATACAAAAATTTTATTGTGTATCTGTACTAAACTGTGATAAACTACTATGTACGTCTATCATGTGTTTCTTTGTATCATGATAGATATAGAAAGTACTCTATTTGGATCCATCATTATCTATTGTAGATCGACGGTGGTATTTTACTATTGCTTGTAAATATTTTCAGCAGTTTTATTATTTAAAAGAATTTCTCTAATATAAACATGTTTTTTTAAAGACAAAATAATTAAATTTTCAATGTAGGATAAAAAAGATTATAGAACATAAAAGAATGTAAATACAAGTTAAATTATAAATAGGTTAATTTGTTTTTAATTTGTTTTAAAAAAATTAAAATGTTTATCAGTAGTTAAAATATTTTTTTGCAATTACACCCTTAAAGTATGGTGGTGATTATGATTATACCTTCGAATTTTCAATTTTAAAAATTGAGCTCTTAAACTTAAATTAGTGTTAAAATTAGGTCAAATTGGACTATCAAATTTACGTAGTTATATAAATTGTAACATTTGTATAAGTTGCAGGGTTCAATTTTTATTATTTGTGGGTCAAATTTCTACATTTATTGCAAGCTTGAGGATCCAATTTTAATACTTGTAGAAGTTTAGGGGCTCAATTCTTTCAATTGAAAGTTTGAGAGTGTAATTAAACTATCACCATACTCCATAGGTCGTTTTTGCAATTTGCCCTATAATCAATAGAAATATTCATCTTACATATACGTATTCTCTATATTTCATCATGAATTTTTTTAAAAAGAAAAACCTCTCATATTTCTTCTTAAAAAATAGAAAAATGAATAAAATAACATAAAATAAAATAACCACCATTTTCTCCGGCTGTTGGGGTGATTTGTCATGTTTATCTGGACCATTAAGCCCCTACCCCAAATGAGAAAAAAAGACCCTGTCAATTGTCACAGATAGGAACGTCGGACGGGGGCATTATCGCCATTTAACTTCTCAGGAACGTTAGGACAAGGTGAGAAGCATCGGTATAAATTTTTGAAGCAAAATTCATTTTCAAGCTAACGTGTCTCTCTGCTTTGCGTTGGCGGTTTCTTGAGGGACATTTCCGCGTTACAATCTCAATTTTGTTTTCTATTTTTTCTCCTACAATTCAATCTTTTTCTTCTTTGTTCGATTCCTTATTTTATTCCCTTTTCCCATTACTTTGAATTTCTCTTCCAATCTCTGTTTCTGCTTCTTCGGAATTCGCCTTTTTTTTTTTCTCGTCTTCTTTCTTTCGTTTTCCTGTCATTTGGCCAAAAAAACAAGCAAAGGGTCTTCACTCTTTTCTCCTTCTCAACTCTTTTCTGTTCTCTGTTTCAAGTTTCATGTATGGTGGTTGATTCAGAGTGGTGTGGGAGATGGGTTTTGTCAGCACTTTATTGGGAATTATTGGGTTTGGAATTGGAATTCCTCTTGGATTGGTTATGGGGTTCATCTTCTTCATCTATTCAAAGCCTGATGAAGTCAAGGTATAACCCAGATGGATTCTTTGCTTATTACCCACTTCTGATTTGCAAATGTATTGTATGATTTCCCCCTGTTTTTACATGCAATTTGGTTGTGCACTCGATGTGTTTGTTAATATGTTTCTTTGGCAACGTTTTTGAGATTTTCAGTTTCAAGTATTTTTACTCGGTTCCAATCGAGAATATTCTCACGTATTGCACGTATTGGGTTTGAGAATGTGAGAATGGGCTCTGTTTTTGTTATGTCATCAACGAATCTTTTATACTCTTTTGTTTCTCGAATGCAGGATCCGATGATAAGACCAATCTACGAATTAGATTCAGATTCTTTGGAAGAAATTATTCCTGAAATTCCACTGTGGGTTAAGCACCCTGATTTTGATCGGGTTGGAAAATTGTGGTCGTGTTCGTTTGTTTGTCTCTGTCTTTCATGTTTCTTGATTTCTAACATTATCTGATAGGTTGAATGAATCACACAGGTAGACTGGCTGAACAAGTTCCTTGCAGCCATGTGGCCTTATCTTGATAAGGTCATTTCACAATTTACAATCACGTCTCCTTATATGTATTGCTGGTGTTTGTTAAATTTTGACAACAATTTCTTGAATGTACAGGCTATTTGTTGTAGAATAAGAGGAATGGCTAAACCAATGTTTTCTGAGAATATTGGCAAGTTTCAAATTCAATCTATTGAGTTCGAAAGTTTAAGTCTCGGAACTCTTCCTCCCAAGCTTTATGGTTAGTCTAATCCGAACAAGCATCTTGATATCATGTTTTTAAAGAAACATTTCTATCTGTGGTGGAGTTTGTAGAATATATGTGATAGATAGCGCATGGTTCGACAGCATTAGATCACTGAGTTTGTTCTCTATGATTTGTTTTACTTCTTACACTAATTCATTCAAATCATTAACATGATGAGAAATGGATGTTTTCAAGCCTGAGATTCTGGCCATCATTTTGTTGGAATGATGTTAACTAAGGTTAGAATATAAGAATGTTGGAAGGAAATTAATTCTCAAGGAGAAGAGATAGCTAAGACTTGTATGTACTTCTAGCTGCTTAATTAAGGCACTCAAGTTCAACGTGTCATAAATGTTTTGGATGATAAGTTGAAACTGTCTAATGTTGTAGGTATCAAAGTGCATGAGACAAATGAGAATGAAATAGTCATGGAAACTGCAATCAGATGGGCTGGGAACCCCAACGTAGTATTGATGTTGAGATTATTTTCATTACAAATAAGAATTCAGGTCAGAAGATCCAACAGAAAATAATTGTATATGAGGAATGTTTATCCTTTTCCCCCTCTCCAAAAGGATTTGACAGTCAACCTTCTTCTCAGTTAGTAGACCTGCAAATTTTCGTGGCACCTCGGGTAGCTTTGAAGCCTCTAGTGCCTGCTTTTCCTTGTTTTTCCAACATTGTTGTGTCTTTATTAGAGAAGGTATAAGGGCATATTATTAACAGTATCTGTTAATTGATTGAGCTAGATTTAAGCTTTCATCCGTCTGTATATAATAGTTTTGTTTTGTTTTTTGTTTTTTCGGGTTACATATCTCCAGCCGCATGTAGATTTTGGCATGAAAATACTTGGAGGTGATATCATGTCCATACCCGGCCTCTATCAATTTGTTCAGGTGCTGCACTGGACCAGTGGTATATAATCATTTGTGAACCACTTGGCTTGGTCAATGAATGTTTGCTTTACAAGGATGCATTTTTGAATCAGCTAACTCTTGCAACTGTAGGAGACTATCAGAAAACAAGTTTCCAATCTCTATCTTTGGCCCCATGTTTTTGAGATACCGATTCTTGATGCATCGGTGTAAGTTTTGATGAGATTGTATAGCTGATATTCGTATTTGTTTAATTGATTTCATTCAGTGTGTTGTAATCCAAAATCTTGACAAACGGAGGAATCTCCTTGCAAGGTCATACAAGTTGGTCCTTATATGATCTACTTACCAAATAACCTCAATTTTTTTGTGTAGAGCGGCAACGAAAAAGCCAGTGGGTATACTACACGTGAACGTCGTCAAGGCTTTAAAGCTTTCGAAGATGGACTTATTGGGGACCTCAGATCCATATGTTAAACTCAGCCTAAGTGGAGAACGACTACCATCAAAGAAAACCACCATTAAGATGAATAACTTAAATCCAATTTGGAATGAGAAGTTCAAACTTATTGTGAAGGATCCAGAATCTCAAGTTCTTCAGTTGCAAGTCTATGATTGGGACAAGGTTCTTCACGTCCTCTACAATGCCATTGAGTTCCTGAAAGACGAACTAAATATCCATCGGATACGTGAGATACATGTTAAAGTTTGTATTCTGAGAAATTATTTTCTATTGCAGGTTGGAGGACATGACAGGTTAGGAATGCAGCTAGTCCCCTTAAAAGTGCTTACACCCTATGAGATGAAGGAACTAACGCTCGACTTACTGAAGAACATGAACATAAACGATCATCAAAACAAGAAACCGAGAGGACAACTTGTGGTTGAGTTGAAGTTTACCCCTTTCAGAGAAGAAAGCAGCAAATTTAGTAGTAAGTTAGATGGATGTCGGAGTACGGTAAGTCACGACGATAGAGATGTACATGATGATTTTGTAGGTGGAGCAGGGTTGTTGTCGGTTAAAATCCAAGGAGCGACAAGTGTGGAGGGGAAACGACATAGTAATCCCTATGCAGTAATGCACTATAGAGGAGAAAAGAAGAAAACAAAGGTAAACTCTTTAATTAACTCATAAGACGCCTTACTCTAGCCTTTCATATGCCAGCCATAGTAATTGGTAGCTAGCTAGGGATGAACTCGTTGTTATCGTCTTCCTCTTATATTGGAACTGTACTTTTCCTAGATGGTGAAAAAGTGTCGTGACCCGGTTTGGAATGAAGAATTCCAGTTCATGCTTGAGGAGCCTCCATTAGAAGATAAGATCCATATTGAGGTTAGGAGTAGGAAGAGCAGCCTTTTCAGTTTCCTCTCAAAGGTAACATCACATCACATCACAAATTTGTTCCCCTCTTGCTTACGAATCGGTTCGAAATTGTTCAAAATGATCTTTTTCACAGGAATCATTGGGACACGTAGAGATTAATCTCGTCGATGTCGTGCACAATGGACGCATTAACACGAAATATCATCTAATCAATTCGAGACATGGAATGATACACGTCGAGATACAGTGGACAGTGGCTTGATGGAAACAAAAGGAACATTCATTCAGTTGATTTGTATGTCTCTCTCGATGGAGTTTTATGTGGACAAAACAAGAAAATGAAGTATTTTTTAATTGAAGCCACTGTTCTCATTGTTCACATATATAAGCTGTATTTAAAGCCATCACTGCCACAAGTATGAAAATCCATGTAAGTTGGTTATTCTTGTTGGTCATTATTGTCAAAAGGTTCATTGACAAAAAATGCCCTTTCTTTTCTCAAAAATCTCGAAATTATCGAGGTAAGAATATAGTGAAATTGTTGTTTACATAGTTGCAAACAGTCCTTCCAACTAATTTACTTTTGAAACATTCCAAATCTTGAAATCTTAACACGTGATTTTTTCCTTGTTTAGCTTTGAGAAGCAAATAAATGATAAAAACAAGGAAAAAAAAAAAAAAAACCTTTTTGGTCTAGTTTCTAGACAATTTGTTAGGTTACAATTTTACTTTTGAGATTTGAATTTTGTTTTAATTTTATTTAAGTTACAAAATTTACAACATTAAATACTCAATTTTCATTAAAAGGATGTTAATTAATTAAGTTTTACCACTTTTTGTAACTACGAAAATTAAATTTAAAATTTTATTTCAAAATTATTTTAAATTAATTAATAGACATTAACGCTTATTTAAGTAATGAAAAATGCTAAAATAATAGTATTTTAGTTATTATAGTATTTTGAAATCTAGTAAATGAAATCAAATTTTGAAATCAAATTTAAAATCTAATTCAAAATTTAGTAACTAAACTGAAATCAAATTCAAAATTCCTTAAAAAAAAAAACTCAAAATTCCTTCCAAAATTTTAAGAAGAAAACATGTATTTTTCTCGAAAAATAAATAAGTATAAATTTAGGAAAAGAAGATATTAATTACATAGAGAAAAAGGGTGGAAGAGTTCATTCATATTGGAAATATGGGCCAACCCAACCCAATGAAAAAGCCCACTGGCCTTTACACGGAAATAGCTTTGAATTCACTTGGTGGTGTATGGGCCAGCCCAAACATAAATAGTCAAATGAAAGAAAGCCCAATTGCCTCTGTTTTAAATGTAGGTAAAATTGTAAATTGGTCAGAAAGTTTAGAATTTAATCCTAGTTTGCTAGTAAAAACTATTTAGGAGAGTTTCATTAAATAAAGATTGTTTATGTAGTTTTAACAAATCACAACCGACTAAATTCTAACTTTTTCTAAATTATAGGGACCAAATTTATAATTAACCATACAAATATGAATAATGTTTGTTGGTGTGCAAATCTCATTCACTTTGGTTACGTTGGTAGCCTTAATACAATTTGAAATGGAAATCAAGAAACAATTTCTGGTCATAAAAACATAAAGGCATTTCCAGTCTGCTTTCCTCTGGTCTGGTCTCGATCTTGTCCGAGCTAATTTGCGTAAAAGATCCTCGCACTAATGTAATGCAGAACCCACTACACCCTGATGCTTAGTAGTATGGGATTTACCAATTCAACTAAGTACAAAAGAAAATAAGATCGGATCTCTCCTTTTTAGATTACCTAACCATCCTCTTTTGGGGTGGTTAAATGAGCTATTTATAAACCAAATTCTCTAACACATGATCACAATTACACGTGACAACAAGGGTTTTAGGGACGTTTCTGGCACTCAAGGTTGTAGATAGATTCAATTTATTTTTCAATTTGTATATATTTATTAACTCGAGCAATTGTCCCGAGTTCCAAAGCACTTACATTTTTCTTTTGAGACGCATGTATTGTTTATTTTTTTAAGGCTTAAACTCTCTAGCGGATTTCGGGCCTTAGGGTAACTCTCATCAATGTTGAAAAGTAATTTGGTTTTTATACATTTATAAAGGGAGAGAGAGATTAGGAGTTGAGATGGAAACATGTGGGACCCACATCATTGATGAATAGCTAAGTGTTTGACTTTAAGGAAAGCAATGGCTTATAGCTGGTTTCTTTAATTCCTTTACATGCAAGATTAGAAAGTAACATTGTATTTTCAGAGAGAATATATGGGATTTTTGTTATTTAAAAAATCTAAAAAAAAAAGGAAAAAAGTTAAATAAATAATTGCAATAATGCTCTTCACTTTTGTGTACTCCAATATCCTTTAAGTTTAGCTCCTTTATTATCACACCTCCAACAACTTAATTAATCATATTTATAATTCAAAATTATGCCTTCATCACCATCATTATCTCTTCTAACTAATTATGACCCCCAATTTATTTACATGTTAAATTTTCAAGCAAATTTGATTTTTGGAAAAAAATTATTTTTATGGTGGGGCCTTCCTTATTATTCTAAAAAAAAATTGGTATTAATTTTTTCTTTCAATATAGATAGACTTGTTGATTTAATATGATAGAATGAATATATGTAATCTATACAAACATTTATGTTTTTATCTTGAGCGTTTTTCATATTTTACTATTCATTATTATTAAAGTGATATATAATTTCAGAACATTGTTAAATTTGAATTTTTACTCCTATCTTCACTTTAAAAGAATAGCAACTTTAGATATTTGAATTATGATGTATATTCATAAGAGATAGTTATGATTGTTGACATATGAAAAAAGAAACTTATAATACGAACGATAATCAAGGACTTTAAGCTTATTATTTACATTAGTATATATAATGTTTTGAATATCTAAACTTTACTGTTGTTTTTAATTTGTATCTTTTAGATCTTATTATGCAGGGGTATCTTTGTCTTTTTGTATATTATGATCAGTTATGTTGTGAGGTTTTCTAAAGCCTTGATATTAAGTTTTTTTTTTTTCTTTTTTCCTCTCTCTCTTTTTCCTTTTAGTTAGAACCATGTTATTAGGTTACTATGGATCAATTACACTAAAGTGAATTTTAGACTTTGTGTTTTCTTCTCAAGTTCGACCATGAGCTTCTTAAGCTTTTGTAATTCACATATAGAGTTACATGTTAAGAACTCTTAAGTATGATTCATCATGGTCAAGGAATTCATCTCATAGATTTGATCTTAAGACAATCCATGTCATCTAATAACTCGAGCCTTAAGGTTGAGATCAAACCAAGTTGGATTTTTTTTTTTTTTTTTTTTTATATAATATATGGGGTGGGAGAATCGAACATCTAAGATCAAAATTGATAGTACAATTGTTGTGCCATTTGAGCTATGCTCATTTGGCAAGTTGGTTGAAAATTAAAAGCTCGTATACCATAAAAGAATTCTTAATTTCAATTCACTAGGATTTTCATATTAACATATGTTGGCGCTTGGATCTCACATGTGTTTGTCGATGTTGTAGGCCCTTTGTGGGCTTACCTTCGACCCACTTCTCCTAGTCTGATCTCGCTTTTCGAGCTGACCTATACAAGAGGTCCTCGCACTAGTATGGTGCCGAACCTACCACACTCTAATGCCCCCTAAACTAATAATAAGGAATGTATGGTTCAACTAAGCACACAACAAGTAAGGTCAAGGTTCTCCTTTGGAGATTACTTACTCTTTCCCTTTAGGGTCGTTGAATGAGGTTATTTATAATGCCTCACTTCTGATAGTCGCATATTGTTACATATAACTTTTGTGATGTCAAGATAGTTTTCATTGCTTGAGGCTATAGGGTGCTAGAACGAATGCAACTCAATTATTTCTCGATTGGTATATATTTATTGGCTCGATTGGTGGACTTAAAACTCGAGGCATTGGTTTTCTTTTTTCTTTGGAACATACGCTTCCCTATGCCTCCTCTTGATTTTCTTTGGACTCCAGTAGGTTTTGGGCTTGTCTTAAAAAAACCTTTGACAACACCATCATTTTATTTTCAAATAGTTATTTCCTACATTTTCTTTTTCCCACAAATCCACAAGATAGTTAATTAATAAACAAGCAAAATAATAAACACCATAAAGAAGTACTAATAATAAACACCATAAAAGAAATACTAATTAAGGCAAGATACATTTAAATTTTTGTTTTGTATATATCAAGGAGTATCCTTTTGAATCATGCATCACATCGATCAATGTTGCTAATTATGTATTAATTAATTTATAGAGTTTGAATTAATGCACAAATCATATATTATTTTGATGTGAGAATCCGAGTGCAAATCATCAACTCATGAAGACATATATCGAAGTCCGTTGAGTTGAGTTAGAGTGAAATATAGTGTATATATATATGTATATGTATGTGGTAGTTCTATTATTTATAAGTTTATTATTTATTTTTATTTTTTTTACTATTAGCGATATATTCGTATCTGCCACTACATCAAAAATTTCATTAGTGATAGGTGTGCAACTCAATTTGGTCAAAAGTAATTTCTTTAGTACAAGTTGCTCTGAGTAATTATATCAATTTAAATTCTAAATTTTTGTAAGTGTATCAATTTACATCATTCATTATGTTCTAATTAGATAAACATTGTGTAAAATTTATCGTTTTTTCAATTAAACCCTTAAACTCTCATATGCAAACTAATTTAAATTCTCAATTAAGATTTTATTTTAAGATTGTCCATGCATTAGTTTTAAGAGTCAAATTAATTAATCTGACATTTGAAGAAAAGTCTACACGCATGTAACAATTGAATGCATGGACATTAATTTTCAAATGTAATCTGAGCTATATATTGATTCACTTATAATATAATTTAAAATTTTAATTGAAACACGTATATATTTTGTACAATATTTTTCGAATTAAATTTGAGGAAGAGTATTAATGGATACATTTACTAAAATTGAAGTTTAACAAAATCTCTCAAACCATAGTTGATCAAAAACTTAAACATGAAATTTAGTCATAATATTATAATATGAAAAGGCATATATATAATATATTAAATTAAATAAAAAAGAGATTACTTTAAACCCTACCATCATGAAATTTCCAATCTCATGATGATTAAAGAAGAGATCATTTACACCAAATACACAAAGTCATGAATCATAATGTCATACTTAATCTGAAAATAATATATATTACTCAGCAAGAAATAATTAAGTTGTATAAATAAGACCCAAAAATCAAAGTCTCTCTGTACTTTAGTAACAATATCATAAAATGAATGCATGAAGTGACAAATTATTTGATTTCAAACAAATATCTAACCTTTTTCACAAATTAATACACCAAAACCAAAGATATTTGAAGTGGAAAAATCAATATGCACAAGTTCCATTAGGATTAAGACCCCTTCACAAAATAATAATAATAATAATAATAATAATAATATAAATAAATAAATAATACATCTTCTTCCTTCTTGAAGAGGACAAATAGATGAGTTTTAAGTTGAATAAGTTCTTAAATTGGACTCACTCAAAAAGTCAGACATGTCCCCAATAAACAAGGGAAGATGACAGGATTTATTCTCTCTTTCTTTAATTATTTTTTTTATTGGGTTAAAATATTATTTAAATATTTATGCTTTAAAATTTGTTCTCTTAAACTCAGTTCTATTCATTGTTATTGTTGATTTTTAAATTTTTTTTTTTAATATTTATTAGCATTCTCACTATAAATTTTCTTGCATAAAAAGTATCAAAATTATTTAGCCAATTTCGATACAAATTAACTTTGAGAGACTAGATTTAAGATTGACTAAAAGTTCAAAGATTAAAATTGAACATTTAAAAATATATAAAGACTAAAATTGAATAAAACTCACTGCATGAACTAAAAATGGTATTTTAATTTTTTTTTTATATATATATATAATAAAATGAAAATTTTAAACTTTTAATGATGCTAGAAAAAAGAGCACATACCAATTATTAATGAAATATGGTCGTGTTAACCATGTATGCATTATGAAACACCCAAGTGGGGAGCACCCTAAGGAGTAGAGGTATCGTCATACATAAATGAATATTTAAAGATAAAGTTTTGAGCTTTCCCGTTGACTTTTTGTCCTAAAAAGTCTCTCTCCCATTTGTAGAGGTTAGTTGTAAAGGGAATCCAATTCCCCTCTAGCTCTCTCTCTCACCTAAGCTTTCACTTTCATCTTAGAATCTTTTCCTACTACTTCTCCACTCATATCTCATATCTCTATCTTCTGTTACCACATCTCGAGTCGAATCAAAAATGGTTTATACAAAGGAACAAAACATTTCAGTTCTAACTCGAAGGCTTATATAAACAAATTAAAACTTCAAACTTTTTTAAGCGAGATAATAGCGTATCTAGAAAAAGATACAGTATGTTTCGTTTCTTCCTTCTATGTTCGACCGTGATGTCTTTATAGCGACTTAAATTATAAGGGTAGAATGGTAAAAATATGCATGTGGCACTCAAAAGGGAGGGATTGGGGCAGGGGAAATGCAGAGGTGTGTTTGGTTCCTTATTGATGTTGTTTTGTGGGGGAGAGGGAATCACTTTTGGGCATGCTAAAAAGATAGGGCATTTTCTCCCCTTTTTTTCTTGTTCTTTTTTATTATTTATTATTTTATTTTATTTTATTTTTGCCCTCTCCTTTTCCTTTTTTAAAAAGGTTGTCTTTTTGAAGAGAGTAAAGTTTAGTGGAAATATATAGAATGTTTTTATTTCTCATTGCCTTCCCTTAACTATTTGCCTTCATTCATATCCATTATTTCTCTCTCTATTTGTACCTTTCTTCGGTTGATTCTCTTCTTTCATTTGTGCCATTAATCTTCTCTCTCTCAATCTATGGTATTAAAATATACTTACTTTTTTTTTTTTTTTTTTTTTTTTTGAAATGTAGTAAATATACTCAAAATTT